>VZRH01000519.1:548037-560058 GCA_013397555.1 Urocynchramus pylzowi | reverse complement strand
TTTTTTTTTTTTTTGTTTTATCTTTCCCAGACAAGCAATTGCAGGGCATTAGTGGCAGATTTGGAATGAAGATTTTTCACTGCTGGCACTGAAGCAGACTGTTCTTAATGGAATAGGAACATTATTCATGATTTCATCCTCAAACAAGAGACTTCATTGAAAGACAAACTATGCCTAGTTTATGTACTCTTGTTAGTCTCTGAGCCAATAAAAAAACTACTTTTGATGCAAAAAATCCTAAATAATTCCATGAACAGGAATAACATGCATATATACAAAATGCATATTATGCATATACAAAAGTTCGGACATTCACAATATATATCAGATTATATTTTATATAGTATTATTTAGAATTAAGGTACTACTTGGTACTTTACAAAGTTACTATAGTAGCTGTTCCTTTCATGACTGGCTTTACTTTGCTGCTTCATGTTCATGACTTAAGTAAATACATTTACTCCCATTAAATATAGATCAAAACAGATAAGAAAGCTGCTCTCTCAAAGTTTATAGGGTACCTTTCCTGCTTTACATTTCTTTCTTTCCCCTTTTTTCTTGGCTGAAAGCTGACATATTCCTTACCAGCACTGAATTCTACTTTTCCCTACTGTGGTTTCAGCTGCCCATCCATATTATTTTGTCTTTTTGACAGTATAGCTGCACAGAGGAATTACAGACAGTGAGACTGAGACCACTCAGGTGCAAGAACTTTGTTCAAACATTCACAGAAAACAGAGCTCTACCCTGAAGAACTTCTAGTGTAGTTTGACAGAGATCTTGAAATTGGATATGGGCAGTTGCCCTTGTATTTTTAATTCCAGCTTAGACACACACTACTAAAAGATCATTGTAGGCTGGACTGTCTTGATATTCAGTTTGGCACCATCATTAGCAGGACAATCAAATTATGCATACACATCTCTATGAAGCTAGTCCAAGTTTTAATTCCTACAAAACCACCTATTAATTTAGCTTAGTGCTGATAGTCTAAATCTGTAAATGACTTGTTTGACACTGAGGTTTAAGTATTTTGTTGAATCAAGATACACCCATGCCAGAACTATTTGGATCATGGAGCATATGGCAGACTTTGTTAAAAGATTTCTTTTTTGCCCAGTATATTGCTGAGACATGCAAACAACTAGGATAGACTGAGAGGGAGCATTTCCCCTTGTAGAATACAAGATTTTTGCCAAATCAGGTGTAAGCTTTACCGTAACACCTTTTTTTAATGTTTGATTTGTTCGATGAATTCTTTCCACAAGAAAATCAGGCTCATGGCTGAAGTTCATGGAATCATGTTACCATTTTCTTAAAAAGATAGCTAGGATGCTTTCAGTCCCTCATTGTTTGATTATGAGCCACTTCATCCCTAAAATCCTCAGTATGACTGTGAAACTATTTGCAAATAGAACCTTCCATTTATTTCTTTTACTTGCCAACAGCCTCTTCCAACACATGAATTTCCAGAAGTGTTTCATTTCAGTTGATTAAAATGAGGTATCATGCCTTACTTCTTGTGAGTTAACTCATCTTAAAGATACTTTGTAGCATATTTGATTAATTTTGACATAGCCTCCATATAGGTAATGACACCTCTCTTCTCACTGTCAGGTGTTATTCTGAATGGTAGAATTTTCCTGTCTTAAAGGTCACAAAAATGGCACAGGGAAACTTGCACTTGGAATAATACTTAATTACTCAGTAGGTACCTGAGTCCAAACTGTGACCTTTTAAATACCTCTAGATAAAAAAAAAAATCTTAGCTCTGTAAATCTGTAAAGTTAATGGGCACTACTCCATTTGCTTTGGAAGACTCTTCAGTTCTCACCCTTCTGCTTGTGTTATTCTCAGAACTGCCATGACCTAAACATCTATTTGCCTAATTCCAGGCTAAGTCCTGAGGGACTAGCAACTGAACACACCTATCACACAGAGTGCACAGAATTACCTGGACTTGGGATACCCTGTGTCCCTGTTCTTGCCCAAAGGACCACTCCACAGCCTGGGGCTTCCTGTTATAGATGAGCATTTTAGTCATTAGGTTAAACACAATGCTGCCTTTTGCTCTCTTGGCATATGCATTTGTCCTTAGAAATCTTACATTTCCCTCTGCCTAATAACATAGCTTTGAAAGGATTTGTGGAATTGCCTCCTCCTGTAACTTGTCTTTTGAGAGGAAAAGAACAACCTAGCTCCTCAAGTGCTGCTGACAGCATTCCCAAGGTGAGGACTCTCAAGCTTCTGCATCTCCACTGGGTGAAAATGTCTGGCATGGTTCTGACTCAGAAAGGAGTGGGAGTAGGAATGCAAACCTGTTTGTTTGTTTGTTTGACTGCCTGTGTTCCTCCTGGAAGTTTTAAGCAGTTACCTGCTTGGGTCGTGGACTTGTGCAGCTACCCTGTTGAGTCTCCTTGCTCTAGCTCATGCACTAAAAAGACACACAGCTCTGAGATTTAGATGCCATGGGCAGCTTCCTTTGCTTGCATTTTAGACTTTGAAGAACTTGATTGCACGTCTGAATCTGTTTAATGTATGGATACCCAAGTCAAATTTTTTTAAAAGGAATCAAAATATATGTACTAGACTTATTTGTCAACTACATTTGGTTAGTACTCCTAGGAATTCCCTGATTATTGGTCCTGTAATACAATGGAAATTCTACTTTTTTTTCTTTCATTTAGCACTTGTGCATGGTAAAAACCAAAGCATTTACTAGAGCCAGTTTGAGGGGCCAGATTATGTTTCAGTGTAAATGATGCTTAAAACTTAAGCCCCATCTTTTACAGATTTTGTTTTGAATAAATCAATTTACTGTTATACCAACTTACAGTAAAAGGTGAAAAACAAGCACACACTTCTTAACTCTCAAGCTCATTTCTATTTATGGTCTTCTGTCCATGCCAATAGAATATATATATATACACATGCTAAATTTCAAGCAAGATATTGCATTTTTTTAATGTAGAGAATAGAAGGAGAATTCAAAAGGTGAATATAATTCATGCCAAAAGAAAGGATGTGGGAGAATAACCAAGAAATATGAGTAGCAGTAATATTTTGTTACTGTCCTGATTTTCCTGTAATCCTTCTGGCTTTCTTTGCCTCTTTTCTAGCATTTAATTATTTTCCTTTTCACTGTTGTGCAGCTCATCACACCTATTATTTTACTTTTTTATTTTAAAAAGTCTCATAAAACCTAGAACCAAAATAAGTTCTTCTTGTATGGATTTTAAAGGTTACACACCTGTGGTTTAATTGTGTTGATTGAAAGTGCAGACACTGGCTATACAACTTCAAGTCTGATGGGTTGATATAATAAATGCAATAATCCAGCTTTTACAAAAATTCCTCTGAAATAATTTCCATTTATTCTTGTATTATTTTCCATAGTTTCCTCCCTACTCCATACCACATATGTATTTTTTGTATCCACGAATAATTTAAGACTTCTTGGTGAGGAGCTTAGCTGTTCTCTAACGTACGTTGTAGACATCACAGAACAACAGAAATGGAGAAGTTTATATGGGAGACAGAAATTTCTTATTGCTCCTTACTAAGTACTTTTTAAACCCCAGTTGCATTGCCTCATTGCTCCAACGCTCCAGTTAAACTGAATTGTAATAGGCTGTGAAAAAAATATATTATGATACATGCTAAATCCCATTAAATCATAGAATCACGGAGGCTGGAAAAGACCTCTAAGATCACCAAGTTCAAGTCTTAATCCATCACTGCCAAGTCCACCAGTAAACCATGGCCCAAAGTGCCACATCTATACAGCTTTTAAGTGTCTCCAGGGATAGTGGCTCCACTGCTTCCCAGGGCAGACTGTTTCAGCGTTTGACAACGCTTTCAATGAAGGAATTTTTCCTAATATCCAAACTAAACATCGTCTGACACATCTTCAGACCTTTTCCTCCTGCCCCTTGTTATTTGTGAGAAGAGGCCAATCCCCACCTGGCTAAGGCTTCCTTTCAGGGGAATTGTAGAGAGTGAGAAGGTCCCCTGAGACTCCTTTTCTCCAGGAGAAAAGCTGCTAAAACCTCACAGCTCCCTCAGCTGCTCCTCACAGGACTTGTGCTCCAGACCCTTCCCCAGCTTTATTGTCTGTCCCTGGACTTGCTGCAGCACCTCAGTGTCTGCTTTGTTGTAAGTTTACTTATCATAAGATTACTGGATTTTAATTAAAAATGAAATGAAATACAAAATCTTAAGGAAATGCACAGCAAACGAAAGGACTTTGGAGGATTGTCAGAGGATATACATAACTAATGTGACTACAAGGATTATTTTATGAAGCTGGTGGTTGCAAAACACCTGATTATCCTTTAACAAGGCATGAAAAATAAAAAAAAATTATTGTGTCTCAGCTACAGATCTAGAACTCTATGCTACAGTACAAATTTTCCCAATGCCTGCATTTATATCTTACTTTTTTTAGCAGCTAGTCCCTTTGTTTATTTCTCTTTAATACTGGATTTATTAGTATAGTTTTTCAAATGCACTTAAAGATAGGAATTTTATAAAAACGTTTTTTCTATGATATATAATCCCCTGAAACTTTCAGATGCCTGTCTGTTTCAAGGAATTTTGTCAGAATTTTAAGCTAAATGGATGATATTTTCAGGAATTCAGGAACGACTGAACATATCATCTTCAGCCACACCTTCATTGTGGCCTACTCAAAAGCATTTCATCTCTAATGACATCTTGTTCTAGCTTTACAAGTGCCAGTAAGGATCTAACAATGTTAAATATTTACTCAGCATACAAATCACTGGCATCTTGCTTATGATTTTGTGCTGCCTTGCAGTCACCACAGCAATCATAGTCCCTGTCTACTGAATAATGGAAAGGGTTGGCAAGCCCTAATACTAGTTTATTTCATGTTTATATGTCTTTTCTGACCCCTGTCAGGATCAACACAGAAGTTTTCTTGAGAATCCTTGAGATACCTACTGTTTCAGTTGACCATATTCTAATGGCATTCAGAGAATTTTCTTGTAAAATCTCTGAGAAACCACATCCTAAATGCCCCACATAGTTACTGCCATGCATTTCACCTAGGATAGCTTTGAATTTTGATTTGTAAGAAGCATTACTATGTATATACATTTATTTTTAACTTCTAGAGAGAATTTTGAGAATCTCAACAGCCTTTTTTCAATCGGTATGAAGCGTGGAATGAATGTATCTTTCTCTGGACTGTTTTATGACCATTGAGACATACTGCTTTTGAGCACCACTTTGCAAGTCCACTGATTTTATCAGTTTAAGCATTAGGATAGAAATTAGCTGATATTTGGCAGATTTTGCATCTTTACTGTGCATTTATGCTCAGCTGCTCTCTCCAGAATGCTTAATTGTTATTCACAAAGTAGCCAAGTTTATTGTTGTTACTCTGTGCCATGTATGGCAGTTCAACAATCATTGCTGTTTCATTTCAGTAACACCAAAAGGAATTGTAAGAAATGTGGATTGTGATAATACATTAACATTATTTTATTTCGCAAGTAACTGTTAAACTAGAGTACTGTTTGTATTTCACAGTCTGACTTTTACTGCTGGTCTTCTTTTTCTGCTTTACTTCTTAATAGCAGAAGTAAAGTATCTATAGTATATCTATAAAAGTTTCTGTACTTTTTCTTCCTTTTGAAAAAAATCATCTCTTTTGGAGATTTAAGTGTCACTCTGAGTTTTATGGTGTGTGTTTATGCTTTTTTTCCCTTCCAAAATTGTAACTGTTTTATACTTAAAAAAACCAAAACAAATTGATTAGCAAATTTTTCTGAATATTATTTAGGAAGGTTTGTCACTCAGTGAGAAATCAATTGCATTGTGCAGGTTCTGTAGGAGAGCCCTGAGAAAGAGTCAACCTCTGAGTTTAGCATTAAAATAATTAATTTCTCTTTAACTGTAGCCAACTGTCTTGATTTTCTTGAATATATATTATAATTTTTTTGGTATAGTTTCTCTCTTTATGTTTTAAAATATTCTTTCACCTAAAACTCAGGTCTCACAGCTGTTTCTCTTTCAGTGGTGGATCTTCATTTATTCTCATGCAAATTTTACCAATGCTTCATTGGGATTTGCCACAGTGTTCAATGTCAATATATAGTGAAGTCAAATACTCTTCTCTGGTATGTCAGCCTCACCCTTAAGTGGCTACAGACACCTGACAATAGCAGAAAAGAGGGTGCTTCAACACACAAGGCTGCCGTTTTTGTGGGCACGATCCTGAGTTTTGTCTGCCTGCGTACTTGCACCTCATAAGTCTTTAAACTGTTGTTCAGGCAGGGAGTCTTCTTGGGATAGGAAAGTCTGCTCCTTTGCACAAATTTTCACTGTTCAGTATTGTAAGGGCTCTGTGGGTTTTTTGCCTTCTGTGTCACAAAGAATCCTTTCAAAGCTTCATTCATCTCTTTGCGTTTTTTCTTCAGGCACAAGGGGCCAGGCCTTCATCTCACCTGTCTTCTTCCTGTTCTTTTAGTTAGGTTTTTTTTGGGGTAAACACACTGGAAAGCTTTGGAATCTGCCATATGGTGCATGCTGTTGCAGAACAGGGGTTGTATGGGTCTATATATATTTCACACCTATTGTGAGATTGCTGGCAATTACAGAAGCCTGGCTTCAATGACACAGCCAGACCTGCATTCCCTCTTCCCTTTGGGGAAACGGTGACAAAAACCAGGAATGGATCCATCCTCCTCCCCCTTGAATGTCCCAGCAGACAACTTAAACATATACCTCTGGCAAAAGGATTTTAGCTAGCGAATTGGAGCTTAATAACTATGCAGAAACCTCTTTTCATAGTACTTGCTTCACAGCCTGCCTCAGTTTTGCTGAGCCCCTCAATTAAAACAGCATTTCTCTGCAGACAGCTTCTGAGGATCTCTGCTCAGCAGCGCTCTGTGTCTCGGTCTTTTCTTCAGTACAAGTTCAGAACCCACAGGAGATTCTTTGGCATTTAGAGCCCTGTCAGAGTCTGGGTTCCTGTGCCATTTTTCAGAAAATGGGTTGTTTGAATGAAGACAGGCTGATAAAGGAAGTGTACCTGAAAGGAAGGAGTTTTTGGGGACAGGATGATGAGTAGCATGGGAGAGCCTTAGATTTTGCCAGTAATTTGGCTAGCACTTCAAAGTTCGTGTGACTTCCTGCAGATTTTCCATGAGCCACCGTGATCCCGACACTTCCTTAAAGTGCTCCTGGTCATTGTGATATTCTGACTAGTGGTCAGCCTCAAAAATTTGTCTCACAGGATTGTTCTCATCGATTGGGTCTTAGCAAGATTGACTACAAAAAAATAATTCATAATATCTTTATGTGAACAAGAAAAATGTGAAAAATTGCATCATAACTTTCTTATTGACTATGCTGTTCTCCAAGTTTCTCGAAGGGCTTGAGAAAAGTCTAAATTTCACTAAAAATCCTGACAATTATTATGACAATGTGCTAGAAAGACCCTACCTATGCAGAAGGTGTAGTCTGAAGGACATTCCATACATTATTTTTGGGAATACAGAATAGTTCTAAGTGTTTTTCAACATGAATTATAGCTTCTTGCATCTTCATCACTACGTTTTTAATGAATAATTGGCTTAGTATGGTAGCAGCTAGTGAATTTAGTTTAGAATTCAGTTTAGAATCAGAGTAACAACAGAATAGCTATATAAATGTCTATATTTCTTCTTGTAATGTGAATACCAGAAAAACCTCACTGTATTTGCAAAATATCTGTCTGTATACAACAGAGAGAATTGCATGCTGTAGTTACCCACTTCATAACAAAGGGCAAGTTCCCACTTCAACACAAGCTCAAGCCCCACTATAAACTACAGTACTGGAACTAAGATAAGATCCTATGCACTTAACCTCTACTGAAATCAATCTTGCACAGCAAAGAAATAGGAAATGCTCTATTAAAAAAGGCTTTTTCATGTTTATCCCTCAACAAAAGAGATGCAAAAAAAATGTCTCTAAATAAAATGTTTTCCCGAGTATGGTGTCTATGAAAACTTTTGTATTGACAGCTCCAGGAATTGTCATCTGTCTGTTAGATTATAGAGCATTAAGCATTATTTCTTGTAAACTATACAACCCTGGCCTGAGTATAGTTTGGTTTCCACCTAGACTCACATCCAAGCATCTCAAATGGGAGAGCCAGTAGTGTTAATTGGTGGGCTAATTCTGCAACATTGATTGCTGTCTCCTAGGGAGGGGACCAAGCCCACCATCTAATCTTCCACAGACCACCAAACAACTGAGTGATGATAACAACTTAGTCCTTGCCAAACTAGACAGATGGAGTTCAACCACTGAGTGTTTCTCAACCACTTTAGCCATCTGTTCCCTACTTCTGAGTATTTCCACAACAGCAAAAACTCTCAAAAGCTCAAAATATTACCTTTTTATAACTGATTAAGCATGAAATTACTGTTCTAATCATATATACGTACTGCAAAATTACACCACAAATAACAGATGCAAGAAAAATTTTAAGCATTTTGTGATAATAACAAAAAGACTTTTTCTTCTACATGTTACACTAGATATGTCTGCAGGTTCATGAGCAAAACTGGAGCAGCCAGTTTGCATCCTAGGCTGCACATTTTCATCAGTTCTCCAACTTGTGTCCCAGTGCCTATTGATTCTCTGCTGTAAGTGGTAGTGGAGTAGTGGGCAGAGTGTCAGTAGTTATCTAAAATTAATTGGAACCAGCAATAACAGCAAAAACACTTGTCCAGTCTGCATTTCATTTCCACATTGACAAATTTGTGGGAGCCCTACTGGATGTAGATGATAAGGAAAAAATTGCAAAAAGAAATTTTTTCACATGCTGTATATAAAAGTAACAATCAAAGAATTGTGTTCTTTGGGGTTGGACAGTGTTTCAAAACTTGTTTGACTTGCTCTGCCTTTATTGTCAATAAAACACCTAATTTTTTCACCCCTGATATTAATGGGGCTTTTACTCCTATAAAATTCTTAGTTAGGAATTAAAAACATTTACTATCAAGTACTGTTTATAAATATCAGAAACTGAAATTACAGCTTTAGCAAAGAAGTACTTTATTTTACCAATAGGCAAATTAATATAAATGTCTCCCAAAAAAAGACCATCAAACCTGAAATTACTTCGAAATAACTGTGCTGATGTGGTATCAAGCAACAATAATGGTAAAGCCCTAAAATTTCAATTCCTGATAGAGGTGTAGAAACACAGCAAGCAGACCTATACAGAACAGCACTATGAAGGACATTAGGGCCTACATAAGAAAAGGATATAGACCATTCTCTTTAGGTGCTTACTTACAGTTTTTCATCATGATCAGATTCACTATTTTATATTTTAAACTAATGAGAAAACTGAAAGCCATACAGTAAAGCCATTAAGTTCTTGCTTACCCTGTAAAGAGTGGTTATTTCATGAAATATGGTGCCATTTTGATAATCTCTAGTTAAAGAAAAATTACCTAAAGGGACCATGTAATAATTTAAAGAAAAATTAGTTTTTAAAATTGCATGTTTTTCTCAGCAGATTTTTCTCTTTCTAATGCTAATTCAAAGTATGGAGCAATATTTTGGTGCATTCCAAATCTAAAGGCTGTTTGATGTACTGGATTCCTCTCAGTACACTCTTTAAAGGCATTTAATCAGGTGCTATCTTTCAGTCTTTTGAATAAGTAACACTGCCATTGTTGCCCAAATTGCATCTGAAAGATGCATGTGTAAGATTGTGAGTGGCTGAGGGAGAATAAACTCAGGTTTGCCTTTATCAAGGGAAAACTGAAAAGATTGAGGCTGTATTTACTTTATGCCTTTGCTTAAAAAGATCTGCTCATTTCCTTCTTTGAGAGTTTCTGTTAATCGTTGCAAAGTGTTAATTTTTTGATAGTTGAGGTGAGTAAGTTACTTCGTGAGCATTTTGCTGCAACTGGCTTTGGTAGGAAAAGATACAATTGAAAACATTCAATTCAGTTATTGTATCTGATTCTTTAGGGGAAGAATTCATAAAACATACCAACATAAAATTTGGTTGGTTTTTCTCACCAAAATTCTTCTTAGGAATTACTAGAATAATTTAATAGCTCTTCCTTAAACTTCATGCAGCTGTCAAAGCCAAAACTCTCCAAGCCAGAACATTCTTATCAGTGCAGAAGAATTTGGAAACTCATTTGTAATGCAAATCACCTAGTCACATTGTCATTGTCAAATGCACTGGAGAACAGAATATTCCTATTGAACAAATTACTCACCAAGAATCACAGCAACAACGGTGAAGAGCACAAAGGCATTCCTCATTAAATAACTTTTAACATCGTCCTTTGTTATGCTCTGCACTTTTTTTTTTGCCAAAAGTGTACGTTTCCGGACTCCTTGTTGAATTCGTTCCATCCTACTTCCAGGTTTTGGATCTTCTCCGTTACCTTTAGTCATTTATCTTGCTGAAAGCTTTCTTTTGTAATTAATTTCTGTCAGTATCCCTTCAGAAAAGTGGAGGACTCTTTTCAGTGGGAGTTACTGGAGAAACCTGCAAGACAAGAAATACCAAACATTGTAGTAAGATTTTAGGGGAATGGTTAGTTATATATTTACATAGAAGCAAATATTCTTCATGTTTCAGTAAAACTTGTATTGTTCTTAACATCTAAGCAGTTTTTGATGCAGAATCTCAATGACTTAGAAAGAGGGATTACATGGACTCATGGATCAGATAAGTGTACCATGTCTTCAGACATGAACTGCTGTCATGCTGTAAAACCCAGGAGTAACTTTTTTAAATATTTGCTATTGATGCATAAATGTAACAAATCATACATCAGTACAAATCATAGCAACTTAAGATATTATAGTGTTTAAAACTCTCTGTCAGGCTTGCTTTTGTACTTTTTATCAGGTCATTATTATTTGAAAAATAATCTAGCTCACCTTCACATTAACCATTGAAAAGAAATATTTTGCTCAAACTGGTACATTTAAATTGTTCTACATTTCAGATGTTTTTATATGATTGAATGTATTGTCTCAATTCTTTCTTTTCACATGGAAAAAGGCAGCAGAAATAGTTTATTTATCCCTCAACCACTATTTAGAAGATATGCCTTTGACAGCTTTATGTTGATGAAAACATTCATGTTTTAGCTGTATAAACTACTCCGAGCACATCTGTAAAACATCAGAAGTAATATCCCACTTGTTGCTTCAGACTGTAATACCAGCTCATATTGCAGAGTGATGCTTAGCTTGTCCTGAAATCAATTATGAGCATATATCACAGACTCACAGACTATCCCAAGCTGGAAGGGACACATCAGGATCATGGAGTCCAAATCCTGGACCTGTGCAGGACAACCCAACAACCACACCACGTCTGACTTTAAGAAACCACACTCTGAATCAACCTTAAAATGTTTCAATATTAAAAGTTTTTTATTAAGGTATTACTTCTCATTTTAGATGGTGTGGGTTTGTTTTGATGGCTGCTGGGTATGAGTTTGTTTAGTAATGGAGACTCCTCAAAGGTATTTTCCAGACTGAGAATACAATTTTCTGAAGTCTTAGTCAATATACCCTGGCATGCTTTTTAAAAAGTAATTAGTAATGAATAAATGGATAAACCTAGGTACGTCTACTGAAATCTATCTCTGTTTATAGACAGTTCAACTCTAACGCCTCATTTTTAATAAATTTAGTGCCAAAACCCTTTTTTTTTTTTTTTTGGAAGCATTTAAAAGATAAATACACAGGGGTTTCAGCCTCCACGTTTTAAGCAAATTGCATGTTGTAACAAGATTATTTTGGTGGATTTTGATTGCTGCTTTTACCATATGTTTCAAGACCATCACTTCAGTGCAATATCCTCCCGGAATTTTAACAGAACGCTATAAACTTTGCTGCTTTAAGGAGCTGAAACAGAAATTCTGAGACCTAGCTAAATATTTAAATTAGTAAGGGTTCTACTACCGTGTAGGAGAAGGACAAGACTGCTGTATGAAAGCAGGAATTTTTTTTTTT
>VZRH01000519.1:514843-547875 GCA_013397555.1 Urocynchramus pylzowi | reverse complement strand
AAAAAAGAAAAAAAAAAAAAACCAAGAAAGAAAAGAAAAGAGAGATCGTTCACAGCGCCTTTTCTTTCCAGGATGTTTAACAGCTAATCTGTCCTGCACAATTTACATCAAGATCAGGAAAGAATATGGGTGCAGCCAAAAGGATCATCACATTAATTAAGATACAAAGGCACAGAGTGAAAAATTACTTCCCCCCGCTCCTTCCCTCACCGCAGGACAGGGCAGGACCGGAGGGGCTCACCTTGTCAGACCTGCCGTACCCGCAGGAGCGCGGAGGATGAGCAGCGGCTTCCCGGCGGGGAGCGCGGCTCTGCAGAGCCGGGCGAGCGGCCGGGGCAAAACTGACATCTGCATGTGCTCCGGAATACGGCAACTTACTATCCCTGTAACTTAAGGAAAGGGGAGGAGACTGCCGGCCCAGCGCCGGGAAAAAAAAAAAAAAAAAAAAGGGACAAAACCAACCCACCACGAACCACGCATCAGCAGAGAGGGAAAAGCGGGGCTTCTGGAATATTGATTAGTCTTGGCACAGTGAAAGCAGGGTCACTTTCTTTGTTTTTCCTTTTAGACCACTTTCACGCTTTGTCAGTTCAGCTTCGTTAGAAATGCAAAATCAGGATCCGGGAAGAATTGAAGGATCGCACACACACAGAGCAGGGGAGGCGGGAGCGCTTCTTCATTAGACATTCCGGGCTGAACATCTGAAAATCCTACACATAATTATATAACACTAGCCCTGTGCTTTTTAAAATAAATGGTAAAATATCTGAGCATGCTACTTTGTTCTAAAAACAGGCATGGTGTGAAAGCTATCACTTACTTTCTAATTCTTAAAGACAGCTATTCAAGATCTACTCTTCCCGGGGTGGGGAACTACACATATCTTTCAGAAGCAACTGGAGCATTATCGAGGAAAGAGAAAAACATGATCAGCTATAATCCTTTGTATGTTTCTTGTAGATATTCAAAATACATAGTAAGACTTGCCTCTTGGTTGGCAATTTCGACTCACTGACAGCAAGCCCCATTCAGCCTGTTTCAATAACAGAGAATGAATGAATGAAAGGAAAAGTATAAAATATCCACTTCTGAGAAATAAGTGGCATTCAATTTTTCTAGCATTTCAAAGTATGCGTTGTTGAAAAGGTATTTGTTGATGGGAGTCAGGGGAATTCCCAAAGAGCTATCCTTTTTAGAAAAACACTTTCATTTTAAGCATTGGTAAGTCAGGTTAAAATATTCCATAATTATATTTTAGTGCATTTTTCACAAGATTTAAAGTATTTTCTTGTAAGACAAATATTGTAAACCAAAATGTATATAATTTTATGTTAAATATATAATTTATCTATATATATTCATCTTGAAAGGTTTGTTTATAAATGATGTTGATATTTAAATTATTTTCCTGAGAAGTTATTTTAAGTATACAGGAAAAAGAGTTATGTACAATACACAAAAAGAATAGATAGGTATAAAATAAAATTAAGAGCAGATTTATTTCCACACAGTCAGAGTAATGGTTTTGCTATAGTGTTTTCCAATTTGAATGTGATTCAAATAATGATGTATAATGTAGATAAAAATAATTTAAGAATCATTTCAAATTTGCTTATGATTAATCTAGGTTTGAGATTGATTTGTGTACCACGGAGTCTTGCTCTTTGGTGTCTAACTTAAGGAAGAAAACATCTAAGCTAACTTATTAATTGACTTTAAAAATGAAGAAAAAATATTGACAGCTTGTGTTGCAAAGACAGAAACACATGTTGTATCTTCTTGCACCTGGTATCTTAAATGTCTATCTCATTTTTATTTTTCATGGTGCAGTTTTTAAATACTTTCACTGTTTTTTCTGTAGATGTGGAGTGACCTTTTAATGAACCTTTGCCCTCTAGCAATCTGCTTCTTTGATCTTTCTTTTTGGAGCATGGCTTGTTTTCTGCAAAACTTCCCATATAGTTCTGCCCTCTGCTCATATGAGTAGTAATGATACACTTGACTTAGTGGGACAGGGTCAGGCCCCAGGTGAGGTGATCCAAAAGTATGTAATAATCTAATGCTTTCATTAATACTGGAGCCTATGAGAAATGAGGATAATCGATAATCCTGTGGAGAATTAACTATTCAGTGAGACAAAATTAAAATAAACAATAATCAGTTGGACAGCTCAGCTTAACTTTAACAGTGATACTTCCATTATCTATCTGAGAACAACAGATATTATTACACTCTTCTTAGATAAACAGAATATTAAGACCTTTTATGGCAATACGTTCAAAATTTTCTGTGTTTTTTCCCTTCTCCCTCATCTTCTGACATTCAATTTTTATTGATTTTAACTTTCAAGACCATTATCCTCATCTATTTTAGATATCCCTGGACAGCAAAAATAAAAAAGTCAAATAAGATCATAACATGGTGTCCGCAACACATGTAATTAAAATGCACTGGAATTTCCCTTTATAGATAGACTTAACAGATTTAGTATTCAGTATTTAATACTAGGACTAGGACAAATTTAAAGTGTTATTGGTTATGTTCTTCTATCTGTAGCGTTTTCAGCAGTGTTAGTTTCCAGGAAGACCAATTTAGAAGTTAGACACGTGGTAGATTTTAGATTGTATCAGACAAGGCAAAAAGTACACATAAACTTTATTATGGTTTGTTGGGTGGCATTGAGGGGCAGCCATCGGTGCAACCACCAATTTTACATAGATGAAATAATCTCTTCGTGCTTCAGGGTGGTAGATTTTCCTCATAAAAATTGACAAGGAATGACCTAAGACCTGGATGAGCCTGTCTGTGTTGACATAGTAGCTCAGCACTCTAATCTGAGCTTTGTGTTCCAGTTTCAGCCCTTCTTTGATAATGCCCCAGCTAGCCTGCAAAGCAGTGAAGTGCAAGTACAAAGTAAGGACTGGCTCTGACTTGGACCTCGTCCTCCCAAGCAGTGTGGATTCAGCCAGCTGAAATCATGTGTTGTGGTGAACCCAAGCGCTGTGCGCTTGTGGCTGACAAAGTCTGTCAGTAAATGCACTTTGCACGGTATCTGAGTGCCTTTGTAAAATAAGTAAAGGTATTAGAGTGGAAGCTGCTGTTCCAACACAAAGTATTGTTATTTTCAGCTGACAAGAGCTATCAAACAAAAAAACAGGGAAGCCAGTTGTAGCAAATTCAAAAAGTGGAAATGAAGCAACCAGTTGTACAATCCTTCAATTTCCCAGGTAGCAATAAATGTGGCATGAGACTGCATGGATCCCAGCTGAAATAAACTTCAAGATTCAAAGTAACACAGGTTTCACATTAGTAAGTCTGCACTATAAATTAATACTGGCTGAGTATCCGAAGTGCTGGAGTTTTACTTAGAAGCTCGGTGAAATACTGCTGATAACATAGTGGTAAAATGGGAGTAAAATTCTTGTGAAAGAACATGTTTATTCATGGTAAATGGCATGCCTGTATGTCCCAGACTTCAATTAAGCTGGACAAAATAAGAAAATATATTACTCCCTTTCAAGCTGCAATCCAGCTTAGAACTGTTTATTACCCTTATACACTGTTGTATCAGTGAAGAAGCCGAGTCTCTAAGAGGTCAAATTTAATCCATGCAAGTTAGCAAATATTTGGCAGAGCTAAGCCTTAGTCTCCTGAATATTTCCACAGGATGATGGCATGGTTTTCTTTCTGACATACTTGTTTGGCTCTTGCTCTTTTGAGCATGCTAAGATGAGTAGGAGAAATTGAGGTTTAGTGTTTGTTTCTTTTCAAATATCAAAGGGGAATTTGATGAATACCTCCATTTTGGCTAGCCAAATGTGAGGCAGCCAAATTTGGCCAGCATGTGCACTACAATAATAAAAAAAACCCCATGGGCTATGTTCTGTTAGCAAGTATGAAGTGCTGCAGGAAAAGATCTGCAGATCCATAGCTGGTTCTGAGTACAAAGTTTGCAGAATCTGCTCATTGGAAGTGTTACACTGAATTGCTTCTAATTTCATTATGTGCCCCAAGTACCTATTAGTGCTTAGAAACAAAACCATGATCTGGTTTTGTTTCTCCTAAAGGAATCCAGTTCACACCTTCTAAGACCACTCCATGAAATGAATCAAATATGTCTTGGTCACTTCTAGAGGAAACTTCTACTGGTTATGCTGAATTTCAGTTTATCTTTGAGAAGTTGTAAAACATTGATCAAGTTCACTTATCAAAAAAACTCCCCAAGTCAGTGTTAAAATGTTCTGTTGATAGTAAGGATTCAAATATTTAAAAAAAAATGCTACTATTCTATCAGAAAACATTTCAAAAGTAAAATTTTTTGTCTAAGATTAGGATGAGCGACTTGTGGTACAGGCCAATCTAATCAGCAGGACCTTGATTTTTCAATGATCTTTTTCTGTGTTTCTATTTAGTGTCCCATTACAGTCTTAACATTGCTCACTCAAGCCAGCCAACAAATCCTCCTGCATTTCGAGGTCTTGTGCCGTGAGAATAAATGTGATTTTATGCTTTTGAGCTCTGTCAGTAGTCAGTCGGAAGTTGCACACAAAAAAGGCGGCATTCCTTTTCTGCTCTGTGAAAATTCCCAGCAGAGAAACACGAACCTTTAGTATCTCCACTCAGCATCATAGGCTGTCTGAGCCTTAACACACACTGTATGTCTGACTGCAGCTGAATAGACAACCTTGTTTCCTTTCAACACAGGGCGTCAGATCAGCACTCACTCTTGGGAGAAGGGGGAGGGAAATGAAGTTACACCAGCAGAGGATGCGGCTCGTGAACTTTTCCCCTAACTGTCTTATCAAGGATGTGAATGTCTGCATGTACAATGGGGCAATTCTCACTGAAGAATAAGCAAGGTTGTCTAGGAAGGATTGGGGATAGGATGGGACTGTGTCATTGTAAGAAATCTAGTGGGATCTCGTCAGTAGCCGATAGCATTTCAGATGCAAACGGCTGTACACTATGGCTTCACTGGCTTTCCCACAGCCAGTGGCAACCACTTAAATGGGTGCAGAGGGAGACACAGGTTCATTTGAAAAGTTAATGCAGCATTGTGGCAAGTTACAAAAGAGCATGGCATCGGAGCCAGAAATTTGCTACCCCCTGTCGCTCAGGTCCCTCTTGGTTTCCTCTTCCAGATTTCCATTTTTTTTAAGACTTTTCTTTGATCAACTTCAGTAGCTTGTGAATCAGCAGAGCTTCTGAGAGTGTCCTGGGGATGCTCCAGCAGAGAGTACTCACTGCCACTGGTACTTTAAATCCTGACCTCCAATCCCTGCCTGTCACAGTGGTAACAGAGCAATGGTCCCACATGGGTCCTGATTTGGGATAATAGCATCCTTTTTGGGTGTCCCACTGGCTGAACTATTTTCTGTCTTAATTCCCAGACTTGCTGTTGAAGAAGCCCGTTTCTTGGATCTTGCATTGTATATATTGGGTATTCTTTAAACAAGGTACAGGCTTATCACTAGCACATGTGCTAGCTTGTACAACAGATTGGTCTCAGATAATTTTTTCCTTTTTCTCTGCATTTTTTCCTTGACATGTCCTCCTTACAAAGCAAAGGCAGATATATGAGAAACAAGACTAAAGAGAAATGGACATTCCTGAATTAGAATATGGTATTATCTGCATGAAGCACTTTTCATAAAAAAACATTGCTTTTCATTTGACATCTTTGTCCATAGTTATTTTTATAATGAAAAAATAATTTAACAGCTGTTTAATACATCCTAGTTTGTTGTTAGTATAGCAAGCAAGATAGATACAGATACACTCATTTGTAGGAAGTTCATTTAAGGAAACTAATTTATCTGGAGCAGTAAGCTAACGTGACTTTTAAATAGACATTTACTACTATGGAATAATAATTACTGCAATCAAGACACAAAAATCTTTTGTAAAAATAATTATAATTTAAAAGCACGCAGCTCAAAGTTTCTGCTATAATAATGACTATAATAGCAACTGTTTAGCATTTGGACATTTTTTTGGCAGGAGGGCTTTGCATTGTTTATTGTGAGAAAGAAGCAGGCTCTGAGAAAACATGCAAATTTTCAGCAAAGGAAAAAGCAGCATCAGGTTTGCAAAACAGAGTGGCAGAAAGTCTGTTTTGCTTCTATGTCTTTAGGCTAGGATGATTTAAAGTAATTGGGTTCTTTTAGAGGATCTCTGTTTAATATACAATGGAAGATCTCAAAATATCTGCTTCATAGTATCTCTGGCATCCAGACACTCAGGCTGTGTGGTGATCAGCATTTATTCTCTTGCTGTGTTTTTCATTCTGAAATTCCATTCTCTGTTGGGATCCAGAGTTCACAGAATTCATTGGTAATCAGCAATTAGCTTAAAACAGGAACTGTCCTTTAATATTTATTACTCATTATTCTTCTTGAAATGTGATCAAATGCCTGTCATCATATATATATAGAAAAATTAAGTATTATAGTGTGAACAAGTATGTTTCAAAGGAAAGATGGCATGTCACTGGTATGATATATTACATCAACTTTTTGTGTCAGCACTCATTTCTTTACTCATCTTCTGGGAGGATACAAATATTATTGTTGTACAAATAAGTTCAGATCATTGTAATTAAATATTAATTACAGTCACAAAAAAGATACATTGAATCCACATGTTAATGCCGTCTTTCTGTAACAAGACAAAGGATTGATACACTGCACATTGTTTTTATTTAGATTTCTGTGACGTACAATGAAAGCTTTTCTGACATATACTATAAATGCATCTATAGAAAGAAAACAAACAGTAGTCTTTTCATTCAAACCAGAAAATGTTAAAAGACAGATGTAAATCAACTGCCTCTCCCATAATATAGCATCCTATCCCTCATTTACAGATTCAGTAATTACTACATATTAGATTTGTTTTCATGCTGTCAGTTACTCCATCCATTCTTCTCCATTCTGAACTTCTGCCCCAAGACAAGTTAATTTAATGTCCTTGTCCCCCCTTGCCCTCTTTTCCTTGGTAAAACAACTACTCCCCATGTTTTTGCAGGTTCACTGCTTTCCTTCTCCCTTTACTTCCATTAATTCTATCTCCATTTTAACTCCTTAGCCCACCACTAATTTCCTTTGAGTCAGAGAAAAATGCCTCAGAACAAGTCTTGTTTTAATTTGAATCAGTGAATCCCAGTTTTGAGGGAAAGTTAGACCTTGGCCCTATTTCATTCTTAGATGCCTATTCGAAATGATTCCTTACTTTATGAGCTTTATTTGGGTAGTTTGTAATACTCCTTTTCCCTCTGTTCACACATGTTATTTTCTCCTTCTTTTTCTCCTGCAATCTTGTTCTTTAGTTTACTTTATCTTCTTTTTTACCTTTAGCTTTTACTTGTGTTCCATTTATAGCAGCTCTCAGTGGTTTGGGAGGCAGCTTGAAGGTGTCATTCACCCTGACATGGATCCATGGAGGAATTTGTACCAAAAACATGTAGCACTGTCTCTACACAGTGGATATGCACTTGCATAGCTGCATGCTGAAAACTGGCTAGTTAGAAATCTCCCCCTCCTCCAACTAAACAATGATAGAGGATATGGACAGTGGAACAGATTTCCCCTTTAAACTGCAAGGATGTCAACTCTTCCCTTCCAAACAGAGGTGTCTCTTCCGCCTACAAACTGCATGCAGAAAGGAAATTATTTTAATTAATTTGTTAAACCAAAGGGAATGTCAGAGCAAACAGCCAGATACCTTTCAAAACAAAAACATTTAGGCCAAAATAAGGGGAAATAAGAGACAATGCATTTGAAAATGCTGCTTTATACAAGACTTTCACATGGCTCCAAAAATGTCTGTATTTCTTCCAGTTATGTCTACCACCTAGTGTTAACTTCAGAATGGTGATGTATTGGGTGCTTTGCTTAGCCACGCTGTGAATGGCTCCCTTTCACCACAAGTCTCAGCTCACTCCATATGCAGGCAAAACTCCCAGTGAAGACAATGCAAGTCCAGGTCCCCTGACTCACATTTTGCTCAGGCAAAACCCCCATTGTCCAGTGATTGCTTTGCTCAACGAGCAGTGATTCAGAAGTGCTGAATAGGAACCCAGTCAGCTATGCTTTGATATTATTTTCCTGATAATTCATTAAATATGTAAAATCATTATAAATGTCTTTGTAGAGTTACTCAGTAATTTTTGTTTAGACTAAATGTTAAAAACACATCACCTATGAGAAGAGGACATTTTGGGAGAAAAATCATTAAAACAGTATTTTTTCTGTGATCTGAATACTTATAAAGTATTTGTTATTCCTGACTTCCTCTAGGCCAAGGAATATGGGAGTATTTAATTCTTTGATCAGGTTCCTGATAAATTATTAAAGAGTGAGATTCAATGATTCAGTAACTCAAAACAGGAGAAAAAAAAAAGAGAGATGAGTGAAATGAGATGATCACATTCAGTTGCTTTTGTCATGCTTTTTGTCAGTTTAAAACAAGTTATGAGAACCTTTTAAAATCACAAGCTACTGAAGTCTACAGTGGTTCATTAACAAATGAGACTCAGAACTTCTGTTTGCACAAAAAACATAAACAGCTGAAATCCTGTTTGACTGTAGGAATAACATTTTACTTTGATGGATCTATGTGAATCCATGAAAATCAAATATGCTTTGTCTCAGGTTGAAATTTTTAATTTTCTATTTCCCAGTTTTATCAGGGATGTGTGAGGAGCTTCTTTCTTTTCTTTCCCAATACCTAAGGGCTTTCTTAATGTGGTGCAAAATAAGTGTAAAACACTTCTAATTTCCCTTCTCACTAATTTCACTGCTGTGAATTGTACATCAATGTGCTACAGAATTATGCTTTATATAGACATGTGGCATAGCCCTTAATATATTTCATTTTCATTACCAGAAACTCCAGGAACCCTATCTAACAGTGAGTCCTACCTTCCACAGACAAGTTCCTGCTCTGTAAGGTGTGGGACCCGTGACCCAGAAAGGGCAGCTCCCTATCACAGAACTTTTCTTCATTCACATTAAAAATATTTAGCAGATATTTAGTAAAATAACCTCAAAGCCTCAAAAATTACAACATGGTGCAGGGGTCATGAATCACATTTTTTGTTGTTTCAGATGGATGTATTAATAGAGAATGTATGAAATAGAAATATCTAGATAATCCTGGAAATCCATTTTGTCCAGTAATCCGAGATGGTTATCATCTAGGTACCTGATTTCCATCACCAATAGTTTAGCTTTCATTTGTATTCTTGTGTAAGAACATTTTGGACATAGTATTCATATAGAATAAATCAACACTCTTCATCCTGCTTCATTAGCTCTCTGCTGATGACTCTTTTCATTTAAGAGTTTTTACTTACTTTTAACAGCTTTTTGAGATTTTTTTTTTTCCACACCATATGTAATCTTTTCCTACTGGACTCTTGTAGATAATGCAGGTTAATGATCACAGGCCTTCTTCCCATCCCAAATATTGATTTCCTCAAATTTTCTTCAAGAAAACAGAAACTAAGCTCACAAATTTCCATACAAGTTTGAAAAGTAAAAATAAACTCAGACTTTTTTCTACTGAGTCAGACTGCTTTCTGAACTTTTTCCTCTGAAGCCATATTGGTACATGTAAAGGGACCTAGCCCACCTCTTTTCATGAGTTATCTGTGTGTTGCAGCCCTCAAATTATTCTCTTTTGCTACTGTGATTGTGTAGATTACAGTAAAAAACTGTCTGAAGAGGAGCACAAGAAATCTTCTAGCTTCCTCTTGAGTTCTACAGTTTTAAAAAATTTACTACTAAACTGCCTTTCAGAGGGAGGTTTCAGCTCTGGATTCCTAAGCACTCTAAGCAGAATTTACATTCCTATTCATTTTCTGAGACCTTCATGTCAGGGTCCTGAAGAAAGAACATATTCAGTTCCTGCTGAAGGGCATCAGATCATGATAATACCCCTTCCAGACTCACCACTTCAGAACTTTTCTGTTCATTCTGGTACTTTTAACACAGTACAGTATAATAGGGTACTGATACATCACTTCTAGATGAGGTCTTAGCACCCAGAATAAATAGCAATCTTCATGCAGCAAGATAATTTCTGCCTCTCTTTTTTCTTTTGCTTTTTTCTCTCTCTTTTTGTTTTGTTTTTTTTTATAAATAGCAAAATAAACATAATCTTTCAGTTATTTTAAAGTATTTAATTATGAATTCCACCAGCTGCCAAATTAACTCTGAGTTAGAAGGTTCTGAGGTAATTTTTAATCATCACAAAAAATAGCAGAAGTTGTCCATTCTTCTAGTAGAGATGAATCAACATATTTCTACACTCTAGTGCTAGATCACGTGTAGATAAAAGTTTATGATCTTACTTGGCATTAGTATAAGTCAGCATCTGTGACTGTGTTGAAAGCTAGATATTTTGAGCAGCTATCACTGTGGAGGATTCTGGGAAAATTCTGCCAAGCAGATGATTTCAGTCTTGTTCACAAGATATTCTTCAATCTGACAAAAGGTATTAAGGTATCTATCAATTGCTTTGGGCATTTCTTAAGAAAATTTCTTTCACCCTCATGCATATTCTGTAGGTGGCCATTTGATTTACATTACTTGCCAGGAAAAGTCCACAGAAGAGAGAACTTTCCTGATATCTGTATTTGCCTTTTATGAGCCTGCAAAATTTGCAGTTTTGTTTCAAGAGCTGTATGTAGCTTTTGAATGAATCTTTGACCAACAAGTGAGACTACTGGAATATAACCTGGGCTGCAAGGTCATCTAGAAATTGGAAGGAATGTTCCTATTTCAAAACTTTTTGTTGCTTTGTAACTTGGAGCAAATCACATCCAACAAACATCAAAGACAAGTCACAGTAAAAGACAGGAAGGTGCAGCTGGTAGTAGAAATGTGGTCAGAGCTGAGAGAAGGTGACTCTTTGGATGCCTGTCTCAACCAGCACCTCAACTTAACTGGCACAGGATATAGAAATATGTCCAGAGAAGCAAAGGATGGCTCTGCCTGTTTACTTGGCCCTTCCTCCTGCTATCAACAGACCAATAAGATCCTGAATGAAACATCAGTGGAATCTGGATGGTGCCATAGAGTGAGCGCAATGCTGTGATTCTAAACCCTGACTTCAATACCTCATGTGTGCTAATCTTAAAACTATTCTTCTCATGCTAACGTCTTTGAAGCCTTTCACTCTCTAGACAGGAGTGCTAGTTCGACCACAGGGCAGAGAAAGCAGACACAGTTTTACTTGGAATTAATGAGAGCAGCCAGACCTGAGTAGGTTATGTCCTGCCAGCATTGCAATACTAATAATATCCTCCTATTCCTGAATTTGTTCCAAAACAAACAATCATAAAAGAGCCTTGCCTCTACTAACACTACTTTTTCCTTTTCTAACAATATATGTAAGATCATTCCCTGACTTTTTTCCTATACTCAAGTGTGTGGAAGTCAGTACTTGCCCGCATTTCTGAATCACAGGAGTGCTGTGTAAACCACAAAACTGGTCAGCGATTACACAAATAGAAAAGTTCTGAACTGATGGATTTGTAGCAGAAAAATCTTAAAAGAGATCATCAAAGAATAAATGTACTAGTACCACATTTATATTCTATTTCTCTGGTTTTACTGACACTGGTTTACTTACTTAAATTGACTCAATCATGACATTTGAAAAATGTTTTTTACAGAATTTTGAGGCTCTCAGGATAGCATTCTGTAGTATAGTTGAACAAGAGTCTTGCAGACATGAAAACATTAACTTGTCTTTCTAGATACTCCTTCATTTTAACACTGTAAATTCTAAGAAGAGTGAAACAAAATTGTTATTAGAAAAGTTTAATATTGTAATACTTTTGCCATAGATACTTGAATAGCATTTTTGGAGAGACCGTTCAGAATAGCTACATCACCACTTTTAAACTAAACAGTCTCCAGAGTTCAGAAAATCTTCTAAACCTCTCACTTCCAGCATGTTAATCCATCACTGATTATATTACACACATGTGAAACTCGAGGGAGAAATCTCTCAGCCGCATTTTTGCAATCTCATTAATGTCACTCTGCCTTTCCTTTTTATGCTTGCCTCTCCCTCTTGTTCACAAATGTGGTAATGAGTGAAATCTTCTTGCTATGAATCTACAACGACTTTGCATAGTTAAAGTGGTTTTGTTTTCCTATTCTTTATTGTTTTCTTGATAAATCTGCACTTTGATCTTGAAGCTGCCTTACCCCTGGCACAGCTCTCATTCCGGTAGTGCCTGTGGATTCTTTGTGAATGAAGAGCAAAAAGCTGAATTTCTAAGCACATGAAAATGTGAGAGTTGCAATTCAGATGAAGTAAAGAAATCTGCTGTTTTGTTTTCAGAAAAATGTGCATCCTTTGAGCAAACTCAGAGAAAAAACCATTACATTTCACACAGCTTGCAGTAAGAGCTATAAATTTCTTCCCAGGCCTACTGTGAAGAAATTTTGTATAAAACTTGGGAGCAAGTTAGCTGAAAGAGTGAAACTGGCTTGAAATATCCCAGTATTCCTCATCATTATGATATCTGCTATCAAAATTTAAAAAACAGGACAATCAAAATGACTTTAGAAAAATATCTATTTTCCTCAGATCAGTTTCAAATTGAAGTTCTGATTACATTATAACAGTGAAAACAGACAATTCAAATTACTAGAATTTCATTTGCCACACAGGTTTTATGTGAAATACTATTCCTACAGAATGCAGCCTGCTCAGTGGCAGGGAGCTGGTAGCTGAGGGGTCAGGGAGAGCTGTTTTCCTAGAACACTGCATTTCAAGGGTACACTTTAGATATACTTTGATAACTGGCATACACCATAATGTATGAAAATAAAAACTGAAAAGGCATGAAGAAAAATAATATAAATTTTTAAATTATATTTCTCCTTCTGGGATCTTTTATCGAGTTGAGAAAAAATATTCCCATTAGCTGTTGTGGGTTTAGAAGTGCTTTATTTTTGAGGGAAAAGGCAATGGAACCCCCACAAAGATCTTTTTATTCAGAGCATTTGCAGTAGAATAATAAATACAGCACTTACTTATGATATGGCCATGCTGCTTCTTATTTTTCATTCCATATTTGTGTTTACAAAGGTTGATATGTTGGCACAGCAGGAATCCTATGTTTGCCCTCTAGCCATATACACTCCTGAGTCATACAGGCAACCACACTGGGAGCTCCCTGGTACCCTGCCAAAAACCTCAATCCTGCAATCAAAAGCAATATTTTCTTCATGGACAAGAGGTAATTCAGTCTCTTAGTGTGTTTGGTTTGGTCCTAGTGTGATGAGCAGTTTAGAAAACACTCTGCATTTGGAAGGTTGATTTCATAACTCTATATGGGCAGTGGAGTCAGAACACTCACGGGGATTTGTATTCCAGGTATTTATTGCCATGACCATGGCATCTGCAGATTCTGTGTGTTCAAAAATCCACATTTGACTGTGTATATTGGGAGGTTTGGTTTTGACTATGAGGCCAGCTTATATTGGGCTTCAAACAACTACAGCATCCTGCGTGCACTAAATTGTGCCCAGATCCAGCGATGGCTTCCTTGTGCTGAGACTGACATACTGGGAGACTAAGGACAAGGAGGTCTTTTAGAAGAGACAGAAGGAATGTACTTCATTTTTATACGGATTTAACTTCTGATGACAAATGTTGAAGAGACTCAGCCGACTAAGCCCAGCCTGTTGGGATGGCCTGTTGGGATGGCCTGATAATGAAGGGAGATAAAGCATCCCAGAGAATCCAGATAGCACCCAGGTCCTCGGGGCGGGTTGAGCCTTTTGTGTCCTTTAACCACAGAAAAGAGACAGACTGTGCCCTGAAGGGCTTTCTGTCTGAAGACATGGAATAGAGTAGGTTGTACCAAACAAATCAATTTGCTGGGGAATTGGTTCTGTTGTTAACATTTGCATGGCATGCACTCTCTGTCTCTTCTCCTGAGTCTGGAGACTGAAGAGGAAGTACCTTTAAAAGGAATATAGGGATGGGAAACAGCAACAAAATCTTTATAAGTGGAAATTTGCCAGGAGGCTGAGGCCTTACAGGGGGATTTGGTGGAAGATAAAAATATGCCTGGTTATTTATTGCGATTTTAAGAGGCAGGCTTTTCAAACCACAACTATCATGGTCAAGGAAGTTTTAATTGTGTTTAGGATTTTGGTGATAAAAGGAAAAAAGAAGAGATATAAGGTTCTTAGAGCAACAAGTATTATTTATGATGTAATTACTTTATCAACTTCAATCACTGTAAATTAGCCTGGACCTCTGCTTTGAATCGTTAGGATTTATTATTTGAACTAGACATATGTGCAACTTTCCCACTGAATCCTGTGAATTTGCCTGAAATCTTTTAAAAGGTGCTTGCAGGAAAGCTCTGCTGGCAAGAGAAAAAGTGTGGCAAACACTGTGAGTGGTGCACCAGTGAGTAGCCAAGGACAAATAGGAGTTGTAGCAAGGTGAGCTGGCACAGCTGCAGCCAGAAAGGACACACAGCCCCTGTGTGCCCTAAAATATATTTGAATACAAGCAGGTATCTCTAGTGGAGCATGCCAGCTCAGCAGGGAACATGTGGAAAAAGCAACAGGAGAGGAGCAGAATAATCTCACTGCCTGCCCAGTGGTACAGATGACAGTTTGGCTCCGATGTAAACTGTGTGTCTTCCAGACAGGGCTCAACATCTACATATAGTCACACTGAGTGAAAAGCTGGGGAGATCTGGCTGGCATTTGTACTGTGCAGGAATTAAATATCATATGGCTGTACTGCTAGGTTTCAAAATTTATCTGTTTTCTGTATTGTGCTGTGTTAAACAAATAGAACAGAGAACACTCCCCTATTGTTTGGAGAGACGTATTTCAAGTGCAGTTTACTAATATTTCTGTGAGACTCAGGGTGGGAGATCGATGGAGTGCTAATTTTTTTTCCGTTTTTAGAATTTTGATGTCTTTGTTGTACCATGGAAAAAAATACTTTTCTTCAGTACTTGTGATATTATATTTCCTTTTAGTAGTAAAGGTAATTTAATTTCCTTTTGGTTGGTTTCTGCTATGCAAACACAGTAACTTTTACATAGCTCTTTATGGTGGTGACTCTAGCAAATGAATGCAATGTGTCCTCATATTTGTTAAGCTGTTACAGTTGACTGTCATAATTCATTTTTTTTTCACACTGCTGTGACTTTGGGACAGCTGCTGAGCATTTTTTGGTTCCATTGATAGGTTTGCACACCATCTCCACCTGCATTAGCCTCCAGGGCTCACTGTAAAATGCTTATAAAAGGCAATTAAGCAGACTGGGCATGTGAAAGCTTCAATAATAAACTCTGCTGACCTTTCTGAACGGTGCATCTTTGATCATTTTATCTTGATTTTCTCAACAGCTCTTTTTCTCAGAGTTGTTTTTTCTTGGCTCTTCTCTTGGCAGAACAGCTGCTTCTCTCTGGCCACTGGGTATGGCCTTATTTTATTTATTCTTGCCTTTAACTTTTGTAGGGCAGCCAGATACATGGGGATGGGTGTTATATAACAAATACAATAAATAAATAAAGCCCAATTTGCAACGTTTTTGCTGTCCACAGTGAAAGCTGTGGTCATGGAGAAAGGAGTTCATTACACAAAAATGCCCTGTTTGATCCTGTTGGGGCAAATGGCTAAAAAATGGGAGGATAGTTTGAATATAAAGCTCAAAAACTGAAAAGCAAAATTAGCAGAAACTCAACTGATTTAGGAACAGCTACTAGACTCGTTGAGTGATTGTTAAAAAAATAAATTTGAAGCATAGAATATCTCCTTAGATTAAACAAGTCACTGAATTTAGATTTAAATTCTTAATCCTTCCAAATTTAAAATGGTTGAAACTCAGGTTGCTGCTGGCACTGGCCACTGAGAAGCAATGCCAGAGTCTCAGTGTACTGTGGAAAGTTGATTATGCAGAGCCAAAAGACTGATCAAGGATTCACGCACTGCAAGCAGTCACTGAGTTTATTTGAAACACTAGGATAGATTTTATAGTGTTTAGAACTTTAAAAGGGTTTGAAAGAGGAGGTCAGCAGGGTCTGTTTTTGCAGTAGGCTCTGGGGCTTGAGAAGAGGCCTTTGCTAGTGTTGCCAGACTTTCCAGATGCTTTTAAAGACTAAAGACTATTTCTTCCCAGCTTTCACCTCTACAATAATTCTCTTGCCCTTTCCCCTACCATTTCCCATTTTGCCCTTTCACTAGTCCCTCTTTCTTTCTTCCCATGTCATTACTTCTCCCTGCTCCTGCTCATTACATCTCTTCCCTTGAACCAGTCATTCCTATTACACTCTTTAGTCTTTGGGATCAAATACCATTTGTATTATTTTTCCCTTAGGGAGTAAGAGCTAAGTTGCCATCTTGAGTGGAAAATGTCGCCTAAGGTGGATGGTAAAGTATAAGAGATCCATAATTGTTTTGTTTAAAATCAGAGTAAGAGAGACCTGATGATAAAATTTAAGTGTACAGTCTAAACAAAAGCTTTGCTGTTGCTGGCCTTGTAACTCAGTCAGTATCATTGGTAGCTTTATCTCTGTTATGAGCAGCATATTTTCACAAGATATGTTAGTGTGCCCTTGCAGAAGGCCAACCACATCAACAAGATGACTTTTAGAGTGCAACCAGCAGGTCAAAGGAGCCTGTTATTCTCCTTTATTTGGCACTAGCTATACCTCAGTCAGACTGCAGTGTCAAGCCTTGCACACCCAAGTGCAAGAAAGACATGGACATGCTAGAGAAGTCCAGCAGAGAGCTGTGAAGCTGATCATGGGGATGGAACACATGTGACATATGAGGAGAGAACTAGGGAAAGTCTGCCTTCAAAAGAAGAAAAAAAGAGGCAGATCTTACTGCTATCTTGAAATATTTCACCTGTGGGGGGTGTAGACAGACAGACACATTCTCTTCCCAGAGGCGCCCAGTGGAAGGACAGAAGGCAATGGACATAAGTTGGAACAAGGGACTTAATGAGATTTTTTTTAATGAGATGGTGATAGACTTTGAAATAGGGACCAGAGAAGTTGTGGAGTCCCTGTCAGTGGAGATAGTCAAAATTTTACTGGATAAGTTCTTGTGCAGCAAGGCCTTAAATCATGCTGATTTGTCATTGTATTGACATATGCTTGACTTGTGCTGAGGGCATTACCTCAAAAGTCATAACAGAATGTAATTTGGGCAGCAGTATACTACGGATAAAAAACACAAGCCAGTTAACAGTAAGGGGGATCAAAACTATCTTCAGCTACTAAACTTATTTTGCTGAAGTGAGTGTAATGTTTTTTAAAGATGGACTGAGAAGTGCATCATCAAGTCTACTTCCAATCCCTGTCTTGAAATCCACCGGGGCAGACTTGGGCATTAGGGTGTAGACCACAGGGTACATATTTGTGTTGGAAGTGAATTTCTCACACAGGCACACAGTGAATTTTCTTTTGAAAAGTTTAAAATGTGACATATAAAGAATACTGAGGCAAAGATGTTGCTGACACAGGGAGAAAAAACACTCAGATCTTGCAGACCAGTGGTGCATTACTTCTTGCACTCCAGATATCAATATTACCATAATTCAATCACATTAAAAGCATCTCTTCACCCTGTTTGTAAACGTAAAGCAACACAAGTATTTGATGAAGGAAAACAATGAGTCCATTTGGATCTGAAGTTACAAAAGAACAGGCTTGGAGTAGTACACACAATTCATAAACATCAGAATTGGTCTTGCATAATGAAAAATTTTTAAAGAGACAGATCTTTAATGTATTCAAAATTGATGCTCTGAACACAACCAGTTTCAACAGGATTTAATTTGAAGACTTTTGCCCTTTATTTCTTTATGGTTTCTGTAGAGAATTTAGATTTAGGAGATAGAATTAGAGAGTGTTCTGTTCTGTTTTTGTAACTGTGTAAACTTATACTTTATAAGGGAACAACTACGGAAAAATCTGATCTCGTGAATAAAAATAGCTAGGAAACTAGTCATACCAGGTACAGGAATAATTTGGTATTAAGATATCCTAATTCAGTGGTCTAGAAGGAATTCAAATTACTGGGCAAATTTTGAGAAGATAAGAATGAGATCATTTACACCCACTTCTGTGCTGCATAAACCCTCAGGACAAATTCTTTTCTTCACTCAGAATTTCCATTTCTGAATAAATATTAGATTCACTTTCTCTACTGCAGAGCATGCTTCTTTTTTTTTTTTTTTCTTCTTCCTTTTTCTCCCATTTTTTATTTCTTTCTTTTCTTATAAGGACTTGAGCCCATGGATGTCTTGCTGTAGGTTCCAAGTGGCCTCAGGTGAGAGCTGCATAGCTGAAAGTGCATCTGGAATGCAGAGCATGTCAAGTTTGGACAGGTAAATAATTTTGGTTTAAAACACTTGATACTGCAGATGTTGCTTAAAACAAATGTAAACATTCAAGTTCTGCAAAAATTACACTTTGAGTGCCTAAATTATTCTTTTGATTTTCTCAGAGATGGGGACTAAAACCAAAAGAGGTTTTAATAAGATTTTTTTTCGTTGTTTTCCTGAACATTGGAAAAGGTATGAGTTTTGTCCTGCAACCACACTTAGAGACATGAGAGAAGCAAAAAAGAAAACAGGGCTTACTTAACTAATGCTTGAAATTTATTTATATTCTGCTTCATTTTCTTCTGAAGGGGTAAAAGAAGAAATTGTAGAATCTGTGACTTCAGTATGGTCATAACATGATTAAAGCATTAGCGATGACTACACACTGTCATTTGATTTACACACAAATTGTTTCAGCGGAGAAAATGTGTGTGAAAATGCAGGAAATGCCATTACTAGAACTCAATTACTAGAAATCACATCCTCAGTGACATTTAGAGAATCTTGGACAAATATTTCTTTTCATGCTTTTCCTTTGGTCTGAAGTTTTCTTCTGGCAACATGAAAAACAGGTTCTTTTATTTTGCATTTGTTAGCACTTGGATGTCTATAAAGACTCCTAACAATAAGTAGGCAATGGACTGAATGCCTTAAAACCTGGAGAAACTTTTTAGGGCTAACTAATGTTGCATATTAAGTTCTGAAACTGAGGAAGAGTAAAGAAAGAGATGTTATTTAGTACTCACTATTCAGAGATTTGTGTATCCAGACTAAAGAATCCAAAGAGGAAGATAAGGTCATAGCTATACTCCACAGAGTGGACAGAGTAAAAGAAATCTGTTTGAATGTATCTGCTCTTGTGTTGGGATAGATTGTATTTCTAGAGAGAACAAGCATTAAAACATTATAGACAGCAATACAAAATGAAATAATTTTATAGAAAGAGGGTTTATATTGACAGAATTAACCGCATATATGTTTTTAAAAAATCTCATTTCTGTTTCCCTCATGATTTTATAATTATCTCATTTACCCTGTGGTGAAAACCAGAATGCTTTCTGTAGACATCATTATTGGCTCTACAAAACCCAAAGTATTCCAAACAGGTTTCACAATTGTCTTTCTTTTGGGATGTAACACCAAAATAGTCCCCTCCCCAAAAATAGAACACAACCAACATTTTCCAATGACAAGGAAAGTGGTTGAATCACTAGATTGCTGTGCTAAAGATAAAACTACCAGTCCCTACTTATATAATTTTACGCTTTTAGGAGAAAAAAATTACCTGTGTGTCAGTGTTGAAATTCTCAACTTTGGTTTTTGTTGTTAACTGCTGGTGTGATTTAAGCTATACCTCAAGTGGTTCTGACATTCCAGCAGCAAGTCCAGCCTGTCTCCTCTTTGCTCCCTGTATTGTCCTGCTCTTGTCTCACTTCTCTGACTCCCCTGCCCTCCTCAGTGGTTTGCACATTATGTAGGTGGATGCAGAGACAGTGGGGTGATCTGATGGGAATGCAGTTTTTCTCCCCCTATAAAGTTGGTTTAAGTCAGTTCAGCTTCCTGATAGGGGTGACTGCAGTGCCAAGGAAGAACCATTGCTAATGCAAGGGAAGGAGCAAACACTTACAGGCCAAGAGGACAGCTGTTCTGCCTGTTAGTGGCACTCAGCTTTAGCTGCCCTTAGCTGTACCATTATATATTCTTAATCCGCAGTGCCTTGATTTCTGTAAGCCTTTGCTCAGCTTGCTGTCCAAAGTCTTTTTTGCCAGAATGAATTCTAGCCAAGCTAAACAGTTGGCCAGTTTGAGGGACTGATCTGGCTGAGAGTTAACTTGTGGCATCAATAACAAAATTGCAAATTTTCAGCTCAGCCGCCTCCACGACTAGGAAGTGTCTCCCCAGGTAAATGTGTCAGCACCACATGTGCCTTAGGGCTCTGAGTTCTGAAGTTTCATAACAGCAGCTTTCAGGCAGGCAAGGCACAGAATTCTGGGATTTCTTTTTCCTTAGCATTTCCTGCCCCCTGGATGTATTGCCTCCTTCTTAGACTGGATGCTACTTAAAATTGTCTAATTCCCTCTCAGGATAGGGAATTTTTCAGCACCTTGGATTTTTACTTTTAGGCACTGAAGCATTAAGCATTGCAATACCAAACTAATTTTTTGAATCTCACCTGATGAATGAGATTAGGAAACAGCTCAGGAAAGATTGTAGAAAGTATTTCAATTCTTTAGTCGCTTATTTTATTATGGTGACAGGGGTGGAGAAAAGGAATGAAATATATCTATGTGATTAGTTTTGTCTGTAAAGAAGTCCAGGTAATTTATCAGCTCAGACCTGATATCACTTAAAGATGTTTTTCAGAGAATAGATGTTGAAATAAGCCCATATTTTTGAACAATGCTAGCTCATACCAGAATGTGGCATTTTTTCATACAATACAGTCTTCATATCTGATGTATAAAAAAGAAGATTATCTGATTTCCTTGCTGAATATATTGCTTTCTCAACTAGATTTTCATTGGTTTGTTTGGTGGTTAAGAGTATATTATAAATCTACGTGGAATAAATTACTTCCCTGTGTGTTAGACATAAATTCCAAATTTAGACTTCTGCTTACAAAGATACTAATATAAAAATTACCTGTGATACTCCTGGGCTGCTTATTCTGCAGGCCACATAGAGGCTTCTTGAAAATGAAGACAAAACTTATGAGAAGAAAATAAGTTTTTAACTTTTTAACCACTTTTTGGTTTTTGTTTTGTCAGATCTTGATTGTTGGCTTGGCAGGTTAAAAACCCCACTCTATTTGTATCCAAGAGAGATCATACATTGCTAACTCCCTTGGGGAGGGTTTCAGAGTTTATAAACTTTCCCTTCTGTCACACTGATGTCTAAGAACCTCTACCCTACTCACCTAAAAATCTGCCTTTCATGTCTTACAGCCTATCTTTTAAGCATTACAAAAGACTTGCCCATGCTGGCAGCTGAACTATCCCATTACCTCATGGAGAGCCTTAAGATGTTCACAGAGATACTGTGTGCTCTCAGAAGGATCCCACCTTCCAGTTTTGGTGTGGTGCTCTGTCCTCAAACTGTCTTCTTACTTAGGCTCTATCTGCACCCTTCCTTTTAAAGTTAGGATTTCTGTTAGCATAACCTAATAAGGATGCTCTTGGGGAAGGTTTATCACTTCTACATAATTTATATAAAACATAAAGACAGAAATGCCTAGGCTGAAAAGCCTTAAGTCCAAGAAACTGATGCAACATGCTAAGAGCATCAATTTTTTAAATTAGTAGAATACTGTTTTCCACCCTGTGACCTGGAATTTAATTTGAAACTTAAAGCCTGCTTACTTAGAATACTTATAAATATTACCATGTTATATGAACAAAACCAACATATTCAAGTTATTTTGAGCCTTCTGTGGCTGAACACAGTAGTGATGAAATATTCCTGTAATAGATTCGGGTTGCATGTCTTTTAACTTAGGATTTAAGATAACTTGATGTCTCTCATAGAACATTTCTGAACTATAAGGCAATGATTTTTTTTTTCACATTTGCCATGGCCAGGACCAAGCATGAGGTGGTATCATGCCTATGCTGTCAACTGCAATTCATGACACTATCTGTACTAAGTGTCTGCATCTCTAAGTGAGGCTTCTGTATCTCAGTCTTTGCTCTGCAAAATGTTTGCTCAGCTCATTTGACTGTCTGTACAGAAGTTTTTCAAAACTAAATACACTAAGAATTATCTGGTACTTTTAACTTGAATAATCCATGTAACTTGTAAAAACAGCAGTGGTAACAGATTTTAAATTAAGGTTTATTTAAATGAAGGTGGTTTTTTTGTCAGCACTATAGTGAGAATTAGAAAGAGGTTTGCAGAAGTGGGAAGCTTAACCTCATGGGGTAAATTAGGATAGTCTGATTAATTTTGTTAGCTTTTTTCTCCTTAATCAGGTCTGAACCTTAACTCACTGAGTGAGAAAGGGGAATGGAATCTGGTCCTGCAAGAAGTGAGCTGAAGTAAAAATGTTTTATCTTCCTGCAATTTAGTGCAAGATGTGTTTTCTTTTATTCTTTTTCTCTTTTCTTTTCTTTTAACTTTTCTTTTCTAGTGTCAGTTTACTAAGTGTTGCCATAGCAGTCAGTGTTGCCATAGTAATTGTAAACAAGTGAATTGTATGACCAAAAGTTGGAAGAGGTAGAGCACATAAACAGCAGCCCTGTGGGAAGTTCCTGTCACTACCAGAGAGTGAAGGGAGCTTTTAAAAAAAAACAAAACCCATGAGTACTCACCACCCATAAGTGGCACATAAAAATAAATAGAGGTTTCCATTGCCCAGGATTCAGTTACAGGTGATAGGTTTTTATTTTTTTGCAGTCAAAGCTGCAGCCATTTCACAAACCCCCCACACTTTCTGCTGTTGCCTTTCCCTGGAATTGCACTCAGACCTGTTTGTAATGTGCCAGTACACAGAGGAAAATAATAGTTATTAGAACCTGCTCCACAATCTTGTTCTTCATTTCTGCTGTGCGACAGGGTACCATGAATTTACATGCTTCCATGAATGATTTTTCCATTTTTTTCCCTTTCCCTAAGAATTCTGAAGTTCACATTCGGAAGTTGCAATTTTTATCCATACAAAAAGCAGCCATAAGATTTAGCATTTTCTTGGTAATTTAGCTGGACTTCATGCTCAGGGTTTTATAACATGAAAGATGTAACATGATATAATAACACTCGGTATGAAACAAAAAGTGTTCAGCTGAATAGAATAAAAAAGAAAAAGAAAAAGAAAAAGAAAAAGAAAAAGAAAAAGAAAAAGAAAAAGAAAAAGAAAAAGAAAAAGAAAAAGAAAAAGAAAAAGAAAAAGAAAAAGAAAATCAGACACAATGCATCTTCCCTCAGCTCTCTGACTTGCTGGGGCTGGAAGGGAGCTATGGAACTGCTTGGATGGCCTCTCTGGAATGGAAGAGATGTGTGAACCAGGCACCTTAATTCCTCTTTGTGGATTCTTGTGCTTGCTTTACCAGCAAAAATGCAAAGTATGTCTGCATGGAAGTGTGTTTTAAAAGAAACCACAAATCATTGTAGTATGCCAGGAACAAGAGCTACAACTCTCAGAAGTAAAAACCATTGATAAAAGGAAAAGTGATCCTATCTTTTCCACTGATCTGAATATTATTTCAGATATATATGCAACATGTGGAGATTGCTCCAGTGTCAATTTTTCTCCTGCTATTGAAATTAAAGTGCTAAATATGAAATTATTAAAGAAATCAGACATAAGGTTGATGTTGCATGGAAATTTGAAGAATACTGCAACGAAGTTACAGTCAAAAAAGTCAGGTAATAAATGGGAGGCATGCTCTGACTTGCCAGTACTAATACTTTTATAAAGAGAAATTTGGAGAATTTGAACACAGGCAAAACTTTCCACAGCTAGTTCTATTTGAGAGACTTTTGCAACCTTAATGAATTTAATTTTGAAAATAAGATCTCACATAAAACCCAGATATTTAAAAGGGAAACTATAAGGAGAAAATAATCAAATTTAGTAGGCTGAAACAGATATAGTTCTATAAAAATAATTTCAAAATAAGTTAATGCAAGGATAACATTTGCCTGTTTTTTCCAACTTTGTTAGCCTAATAAAGACCAGTTTCCCCTTTCTATAGACCTTACTTGCCCATTGCTTTATCCATTTATATCCAAGGTATCAAGGTCTTCTACAGTAATACAAAATTCTGTAAAACTTCTCCATCAGGGAGGTGCCAGAAACTGACACATGTGAGTTACATTTAATATAACACCTTTAACATAATCATTAACTACTTAGATGACTAACAGGCAGTAGGTGCAAATTATTGATTTTGTACTGCTGGAGGACACAAATTCTGCTAACTCTTGTCACTGTGTTCATTTACTAAAATGTCGGTGCAGCAAAATTTACTGAAGAACATTCCCACCCTTCTGTTGTTATTTGTTGTACTTCAGAGCATAAAAGGAAGATGCATACCGTTCTCATTTTCCTCTTTAATTCTGCCTGCCTTTTGTGGTTTTTCAGTCATGTTTAGAAGCTGCAGGCAATCCAGATCCATTGGCTGAACTCCTGCAGTAATTTTATGTAATAGGTGTTGGTCTGCCATAGGGCAGCTTTGGACAGCATGTTGTTGTTCTCTGTTTAGGTTTGTTCCCAAGTTTTACTAGTACTGGCACATCTATTCTACACTAGTAGAATAGATGGCAGGGAAATGCTGTATTTCTAACGAGGTTTGCATGAAACAAATACCACCAAATATGCAGCAGATAATACATGAAAGGTAGTTTTTATATTTGTCACAAAGTAATGTTTGCTTGGACAGAAACATGAAATATATTTTTATTTTGTTCATCAGAAAAATTTGAAAAAAACCCAGTAATAAGAAGATTAATATCAGTCTAATTTCCCCCCAGTATATATGTTCCAGGACATTCACAAAGCTTCCTAAAAGCATTTTTGTAGAAGAGATAGCTATCCAGAAATGAGTCAGTATTTTATCTACCAACTGGTCATAGAAATTATTCTAGTGAAGAAATATTAGAAAGATGTACAATAACAGCAAGATCTGTAATTTTATAAGCAACCTATCAGAAACCACGAAGAAGTCTGTAACTATCTTCTCATTCACAGGTAATTCTTACAGGAAATGCTTGAGCTTCATTGTGTTTTTTGCTGTTGTATAGGTTCTTATATTGGTTCTGTATATAGGTTCTTCACCTATATAGTCAAAAATACTGACCTCTCAAATGGAAAAAAAGTTCTTTCTTTCAGAAAGAACTCAGCATGAATCATGTTAATCACAAGTATTTCATTAAATAAATCTAAATTTAACTGTAATCTGAATCTGCAATTGAATCTGAATCTCAGATGAGATTTAATGTTATATATAGTTTCTCATTTGATTTAGAGAAAATAGTTGATGCACATTCAGACAAAATTATGTTCAGTAAATTTATAGAGTGGCAAAAAATAACAAAAGGCAAGGGTAGTGGTTTTGACATCTTTAAAGAGATGGAATGGATGAAACCTTGTGAATGAATTTAAATGTTTTGATTTATATTTCTGTTTCAGAAGTGATCCTGAGGGAGCATACCTGCACCGTAGCCAACTACTCAAAACCTGCAACAAAACAACAGCTGAGCCTTCATGACATTTATAGCTTCCAGTCCCAGTAAAGGGTATGGATTTTTCTGGTTTATTCACTGATTTTGTAGGCCACACTTTCTTGTGGCACTATCCATGGATTAGTGTCAATCTGGAGGAAAGAATTAGGCAAAAGAATGTAACATGAATTACCTGCAACCCAAGTGATGCTTCATTTCTTCTCTCCAAATAGGTAAAACCAAGAAAACAAAGAAAAATACCAATCCCCCTAAGAAAATCTGGTATTCGCGATGTTCACAACCTGAAGAACGATGATATGTTAAAATTAATAAATATTCATAAATTAACATTCATACAAAGAGATACTAAAGCACTGTTTTATACTCTGCTGTAGAGGATAATACTACTCACTTCATTACCATAACAAAGCATTATTTTATTCTGTAGGTCAGACATGAAAACAGAGATTATTTCTAATAAAAGGTAGGCTCAACTAAATAAAGGATTTTGATATTTGAACAAAGGGAAAAACATAATGCTTTGGGTTGATGCTGGCCAGATACCAGGCCGCCATCCAAGCTGCTCACTGGTTCCTGTCCGCAGCTGGGCAGGGGAGAGAAAAAAGGAAGGGTCCATAGGTTGAGATAAGGACCATCACTGGCAAAACAGGCTCAACTGAGAGATATGAAGTGAATTTATTACTAACAAAATCAGAGCAGGATAATGAGAAGTCAAATAAACCCTTAAAAACACCTTTCCCACCCTATTCCCTCCTTCCTTCTGCCTCCTACCCCAGCAGTGCAAGGAGACAGGGAATGGGGGTTGTGGTCAGTTCATCACCCGGGGCTTCTCTCGCTGCTGAGGGAGAGGAGTCATTCCCCTGCTGCACCGTGGGGTCCCTCCCACGGGACACAGTTCTCCATGAANGGTCCTGCCAGGAGCCTGCTCCAGCATGGGCTCCCCACGGGGTCACAGCCTCCTTCAGGCACACCCACCTGCTCTGGTGTGGGCTCCTCCAGGGGCTGCAGGTGGATCTCTGCTCCCCCCTGGACCTCCCTGTGCTGCAGGGGCACGGCTGCCTCACCATGGGCTGCACCAGGGGCTGCAGGGGAATCTCTGCTCTGGCTCCTGGAGCAGCTCCTGCCCCTCCTCCTTCACTCACCCTGTGTCTGCAGAGCTGTTCTTCTTACATGCTCTTACTCCACTCTTCTCTGCTCAGTATTACAACTGCACCACAATTTTGGTTTTATTTCTTCTTAAATATGTTACCAGAGAGACAATACCACCACTTCAAATTGGCCCAGCCTGCCAGCAGCACCTCCATTTTTGGAGCTGCTGGGGACTGGCTCTGCTGGACATGGGAGAAGCTTCTGCCAGCTTCTCACAGAAGCCACCCCTGCAGGTCCCTCCCGCTACCAAAACCAGGCCGTGCAAAACCAATACACATAAAAAGAGTTTTCCAGGAATGTTTTAGGTACAGTTAAACCCATGTCTATTGGAAGGCAACATTATCTATGGAAACTTTTATTAGGCCCTCATTTTCAGTTCTAGAGGCCAAGAGTGATGTCAGTGGACATGTGTAGAGTGAAAAAGTATATGCTGGTTGCATGCATTATCCAGATTATCATGAACATTTTCCTAAGGTTTCAAATTTTCAGGCACGTATTTTCAGACTGTTTAGTGCTGACCATCACACATTTAGAATCCTGTCTCTATCAGAGTTTAAAAGGAAAGTACTGTAACATGAGTTTGTCAAATACTCACATGCTGTACAGCTGCTTGGAAAGACTATGAAAAGAAACACAAATGTATATTTACGTTTAATCTGCATCTCTATAATGGTGTCTAAATTAGCAAATGTTCTGTGTGTAAGCTGGTTTCCCAAAAAACCAGTTAGCAATATTGCTAACTTTAGTTATAATAAAAAGTACCTGATTCCTATACAGAGATTCCCATCTGCAGATTTGAAAATATTTTACAGTGTAACTCATTATCTTTTCTTTATTTTACAGATAGAGAAAGCATAGTAAGAAGAAAAAACAAGACTTTGGGTTGATTAATATTAATATTTCTGTATGTTCTTTACCATAGATGGCTTCAGTTCTTTTATGTCACAAGTATTGTTTTTGCTGTGTAGGTGGAAGAGCAAGTTTCAAGTTATCAAATAACATATCAAAAGTAGTATTTATACAGAGGGAAGAATTATGGAAAAAAGGCATTCCTCTTCTAATACTGACTTCAGTAAACAGAGAATAAGAGGGTGTGTATGCTTATAGTGATGGGTTTTTTAAAGGTGAAATTTTTTTGAAAAATGAACCATTCATAGCTATTTGGGGATATTTCAACAACAGTCTTTCTGTGCCTTGTTATTTAACAAAATAGAAGTGAAATTTCTTCTTCATCTTTGCTCACAATTCTTTGAACAGCTCTTAGTTCTCCTTCAATGAGAAGTGACAGATAAATGTGCATCATTTTAGAATAGACAGAAATCTCTTTCACATGACTTACATTCTTCAACTATTAGCAAGTAATCCAAACACACCATCTGAACTACCTCAAAGGTTTTCAGACTGAAGCTAAGGAGCACAGAACAGGGAAATTGACAGCACCGTCAAAACATGAATACTTACATGTAAATCTGCCAGAGTTATAATCCAACTCTTTTTTTCTCAAATCTGTCAAACAGGCTGACAATGGGCAAAACTCTTGACATAGGATTTTCAGACATGATACATAAAAATGACCTTTAAAATTAAGCTCTCACAGTCCTTCAGTCTTTCAGCTTACTCTATTTCAATCAGGTTGTATAACTCTATCCCTGTTCCAGGATTTTTCCTCATTTTTAGTTTCACACAATATACATTAAACACAAGGGAAGGAATCATAGGTCATCATTTATGACTCAATTCAACTCTAGATATGTGCACAAAGTAGAGCTCTGCCAAGCCCCTGTCAAATGACAGTATCACATTTCTAACAATAAATAATCAAGAATCTTAAAAACTTAAAATTCCAGTAAAGTTTCAGTACTCTTTTTACATCAGTCAGAATTTACGAATAATGATGTTTTAATTGTTTGTGCTTTGAAAGCAGAGTACCAAAATGTAGGATTAACTTTTTTCAAGCCTAACACTGATTTTCAAGTAACACAGTTTAAAGTGTCATCTTGCAGCTACTCAGACCTTTCTAATCAGGGAAAATGCTGTAGGTGTTGATAGACTGACCACATCCTATGTTGCTCTGCAGTCTAAACAGGTCCCTCAAATTATTCAAATAGGTTCAGCAGTTGTATGTCATAGCCTGGAAAAAGTGTTTGCTCCTGCCACGTTAGCATTTCAGCTCATGGTATTTTCTCTGAGCTAATCTCACACACAATCTCAGTGATTCTACTTGAATGAAATATGACATCAAGCCCTTGCACTCATCGGAATAGTGAAAATATTTAAAGCACTATTGTTGAAGTAGGGTTATTACCTCTGTGTCTTTGCCAAGGTTAAAAGGGAAAAGAATGAAAAGACCATCCAGCCTGGTTACCATTTTTGCACTCTTCATCAAGTTGCTGCACATCATAGAGTGACTGTGCCCTCTTCATAGGCCATGGGGCTGAGGGTCAGGTCTGCACTTCTGCAGTGGGAACAATCATTCAAGAAAACTACAAAGATTTCAGCGTGTTATGGGAGTTAAAAAGCAGAGTGCACTTCTGCCTTCTACATCTTCCACAGAAATTTTAAATCTACTGCTTATTTTATATTAAAACCCATCAAATGTTTGCAGATTTTAACCTTGGCTTTATGTTTTTAAGAATTTCATTAAAATATCCTTCTAAAATATTTTGTAATTAATTTTTTTAATTTAAATGCAGCACTTGCAACCAGGATTTTACTTTTATGATGTGAATTTCATAAAAAGAATCTAGTTTCATTTTGGGGGTTTTGTGGGTTTTTTGTTTCGTTTTGGTTTTTTTCTGAGCATTATACTTTATGTCTTTGTTTTGATTTTGTTCATTCATTAAGTCCAAGCACTTTAAACTACTTCACTGCTGTTGGAAGCATCACAGGGTATTCCAAGGCCGGCAGCATGAGGACTGACTCCATGGGATGGAAACACAATTGTTTAATGTTCTGAGAGCAGAAGGGCTTAAGCTTGCTTGGCAATATTGAATACAGAGCAGACCAAATAACTTCTCACACATAACCTCAAGTTTACTGTATGGCTGTCAGAGTTATCACTATATTTTTCTGACCTTGCATTGGCATAACATTAGAAATTTTACTTTTATCATGGGCAACTGTCTGGTAAACATTGAAATAGAAGTATTCCATCAACTCTGCCTGGACAGTATTTTGAAGTGGAAAAATGAAGCCAGGCTCTGGAGGACTAGGCATGCAGTCCTGTGATCTGTAGAGTGGATCTTGTTTCTGAGTTATGTGACAATTTTTGTATTTTGTCTAGATCAGGATGACCTTCAATTTTTACTGAAAAGATTATTATTTTGTTATTGAACCATGGGGTGGAAGTGACAGCTATGGTGTCTGCTACCAGCTTTGCAAAGGGGGCTTAGTGTGACCTAAATCGTTTCAACCTAAGGGTCTTTTCATCTGCAAATATGGTCTAAGCAGAGAGATCTTTTCTAGATCTGTAAAATGCTCTGAAATCCAGGAACAGAAGCTAGCTATTACTATTTCACAGTGCATTCCAGTGAAACAGAATAATTAAATAATAATAAAATAATTATAATTTATTTAATTATAAAGAATAATTAAAGGCCATGTAGTTTAAATTAGTTTTCTCCAAGAGGAAATTACTTAGAAGATACGGGCTAGGCTGTACCAGAGGAACATCCACATCTTCAGCCAGGCAAGGTGAACTCCATATTCCCTGCCAGCCCTTAGCTCTGTTCTGCAGACATCATAACAAGATGTACTTCAAAATACAAACTGAAGCCATGTGGTGACTTTTGGTAAATAAGACAGATTTTCCAAAATTAAATTTGTCAGAATACCTAGTAATTTTTTTTTGCAAGAAATGCTAAAAGGGGAGATTCTCAAATGCTGAGAGCAATGACAGAGATATACCTGTGATTAGATGCTGGCAGCTTTTGAAGATGCTTTCTTACACCATCATCCCATTTACAGAACATATTATAAAGCTTTCAAAAAAAAAAAGCTTAAGCCATTAACATAACTAAAATACCAAAAGGAATTTTCTGTGAGAAAGCCTTACTTCTCTGAGCATAAATCTAATTCTTTGATAAAATAAACAGTTTTAAAAAATAACTGTACTTCATGAAAGTGCGTGTTTAGAGTCCCAAGTACTGTTTGATTTTGTACAAGCAATTTAAAGTACAATTAGCAGTAAAATAGCCAGTTGTTAAGGCCACCAATAAATTAAAGCCAGAATACAATGGTGACTTGTGCTTAGTATGCAGATCATACAAACCCCAACTGCAGAGGCCAGCATTAGGATTCTGGACACCTGGTCTGCTCTGGCGGTGAATAAAGAGCAGGGCTGAATGTTGGGCTTCAGTCGTACACTTCTAGTGGTTAATCCTCTTTGTAGCGGTCGATTTACATGTTAGAAAATCTAAAAGAGAGGAAGTACAGTGTCTGGCTTTGAGTCTTGGTTCAAGAGATTTCTGTTCATCTTCCTATGGCAGGAATTGCAATTTATTACCCGCTACTTCGTAGCTTGCTGTGAAAAATTTCCGTGTGTTATACAGTGATTTAGCAATCAACAACCATGAATACAGTTCAGACTGTTTGCACCCTGTGTTTTTTACAGCTGTAAATAAGGCTGTTCATAATATATATTAGAAACTGGATATTGTCTATGTAGTGTAATAGCACTATTGACTATGACTCAAATATGGAAAAAAAATTCAGGTGAGTCTCAAGCAACTACATTCATAATGCATAATATATTCATGCCTGAATGAAGTAACTCTGCTTTTCAAATTTTTAAAAATATTACTAAACCAGTTAAAAACCTGCTTGAAATTCAGCAATCAGTCATCATGGGTCACAGAATAGGCAAAAATTTGTTAAGGTAACCCAAAAACATGAAGGTGTCATCCATATCTTAGAGGGTCCACACTCTAAATTAAGCCTGTGAGCAGAAGTACAAATCTCAGTGCCCTCATGATCACCAAACTGCCCCCCTGGGACCTCTGTGCTCGCCTGACTGGACTTTACAGCAGAGGGTTGGAAATAGATAATCCCTAAAGTCCCTTTCAACACAAACCTTTCTATCGTCTCTGAGTCTGTGACTTTTCTTCCGAATCAAACAGTGCCCTGATGAAGGGCAGGGCAGTCACACGAGAAACCATCATGCTGGCCAGCCCAGCTTCTCTGCTGGGCTTTGCCATGGCTTCTGCACAAGGCACACTTGTTAACATTCCACAGCACGTGCATGGCTGAACGTGCTGTGGTTTCTGAACCCATTTAGTCTCCATCAAGTCACTGCAGTCTCAAATGTCACTTTGGTCTCAGACTGACTCAGACTGGTCCTTCTTTTTCGATGGTCACTCATTTTCTCCCCAGATGTTTTGTGCTCCTCTGGATCTCTCTCTTACACAAGTTCTTTTGGCCAGCACTTTAATTACTGACATCAGCTTCAGTCTGTACTTCTATACCACAATCACAGGAAATACTTCACAGGTATTTCCTGTGACTCTTACCTTTTCCAGTACAGCCAAATACACAGATGAGGTTTTGTTTATAGCTCATTAGTGGCAAAATATGGCATGTTATGCTTAATGCTGAGTGACTGCTAGTGAATGCATTTTTTATCTAAGAAGTCTTCAGACTGCACTCAAGCTGATAGGTATGTTAGATGCTGCCCACTCAGTCAAAATGTGGAAACAAGTGCACTTATTGTTCTTTGACTGATGGCTGAAACAGTGACACATCATCCAAACACAAAACGTGGAGAATGGTTTGGATTCGTCTGTAAACAAGGCCACTCTGGTTTCCCCAATTAGGAAAGAAATGTTTGCCAGAAATTTTTGAAGCACAAACGCTGCTAACATATGATACTGACTCCAGCTTCCCTCACTGTTTCTGAGTGATCCCAAGCTTTGCAATGTGAGCAGATGGAGGATGATGACAGACTACCTTTTCAGTACCTAAAGACTCAGCTGTTTGTAGATCACTGTCTGAGATTTTGGGTTCTTGCTGTGTCTCGTAGAATATCTATAAAAGGGAAGATAAGAACATAGGTGTGTGTATGTATTAAAAATATCTCAAGAGCTGAGGGATGGTGGAAACATTCACATACTGTGACACAAACAGAGCAAACAGAGAGGGTAAGAGACATTTTCTGTGTGCTGTCTGGAAAGATAACTTTGAGCTTGTGAGCAAAGAATTCCTTGAACTAGTCTGATCTTAATGCAGTCAATGAAAAGGGAGTTCTTACAATTCTGTTTTTTTAAAAAAAAAAGACTTAAAAAGCAAACAAACCAGCAACATTCTATCTTTTTTTTTTT
>VZRH01000519.1:459286-514752 GCA_013397555.1 Urocynchramus pylzowi | reverse complement strand
TTTTTTTTTTTTTTTTTTTTTTAGTTGGAATTCAAGAGAATCTGGGCTGTGTTTATATTCTGGTGGCCACAGTGGATAATAGTATTTTTCTCTGTTAATGCAGTGTAGTGCCCATTAATACTTCTGTAATTTTCAGAGGAAAAGGGTTGGACTAGCTTATAAATGCTTGTTTTCTGATCAAATTCTTGACCAACAGTATTACAAAAATACAGCTTTTGGTTTTATCACTGAAAATTTTAGTTCAGCCATATAGTGCTAGATACTTTTCAGAATGAATGCCTATTGCTATTGATCTTTGCTAGCTCTCTTCATTCATAATATTTTTGAGAGAGATATGCAGAACTCTGGTGATCAATATAATAAAAGTCTTATGGTAATTTAGTATCTTTGGGATATTTCTTGTTTTCTTTTGCTGTTTTGGAGTGAATCTGCTACTTTTATCACAGGTTTTATGAATTTTTATAATTCATAAAACCGCAAAAGAAGTTACTGTTTAGCATTTTCCCAAATATAGTTAATTTAAATAATTTCAAATAGTCACAATCAATCATTTAATCAAACTGAAAAAGATGTGAACAAATGGATAGATGTGGGAAAAATTAGAAAGTGAAGTGTCAAGTGAAAAATTAATCTCAGTGGAAACTTGTCCAACTCAATAAATAATTTCAGATGTTTTGAAAACAAAATAGAGATTTTTGTAAGAGTATTTCATATTTTGTTATTATTTTGAAATCACTTTTCTACATTTAATGGAAAAGAGGCAAAACACATGAAAGCAAGGGATAGCATCTTATTTTAGGCAAAGTATTATCTAGGTCTTTATTAGGTGAACTGAAGAATGAGTTGTTCACTCAGTCCCATAGACTGACTTCATGCCATGCTGATGTACAGCTCTGCCACAGTGGCAAGAAAAAACCAATCAGAAATCAAAACAATTTGGCAAAGATTTCCAAAGTTAGTTAATATTGGCCTTACCTTATTTTGCTTTCAGTTGTGTCATCCAAACCTTTAGAGATCTATCAGTGGGATTCTCCTTTCATTTATGTCTATCCAAAAATATTATCATTGGTGTTTAGTTTCAGTTAACTCAATCTTTAAGGATAAACAAACATATTAATAAGAAGTTCAAAAGTGAGGCAACACTTCTATTAAAAAAAAATTAAAAATTAAAAATTGGAAGAAGACCTGATTTTAAGGAACTATGAATGTATGCTACACATTTAACTCTAATGTGTGTTACAATGTAAACTATAAACTGCTTTAAGCTAGATTAATTCAGCAGAAAATGAGACTTGAGTAATTACACTATAGTGCCTTACAGTTTCCAAAGCAATTAATAAAATACTCCTACCATCTGACTGCATTGTTTACCTTGTGGAATAACATAATAAATTAACTTCTGTCCCTGAATCTGCAGTTCTTATCCTGAAATTTAAAGGCTTTGATAATTTCATAATCTCAAAAATTTCCTGTTTGTCCACACACTTACATCATATTGTCCCATTAATCGTGCTGATAATTTGACTTCCACTGTGAATTTGACAATTTAAAAAAACATCATGGCCGTTGTTGGGGGTTTTTTAGTGGTTTTTGTTTGTTCGTTCATGGTTTTTGTTGTTGTTGCTTTTTTCTAATTTGTCTGAATATACTGACTAAACTAACTCCTGTGAAATTATTTTCTCCTATCAGATAATTCCACAAGACCCACTTCCTTGAACTTGCAAGAAATAAGCTGTAACTTGTATGAACTAGGAGAACACATAGATCTGTAGCTGTAATGTATACAACAGTAATTATAGGTTGGGTTGGTAGCAATCTTTTATGAAAGCTAACTGACATTTTTTGTTAAGAATCTATCAATGGTTGATTACAACTTTTTCAGGCTTTTACCCACATTTCAGACTGAATGTGTGCCTTAACTGAGCATTTGGAGGCATGTTTTTGTATGTAATTCTTCCATTCAGACAGAAGAAAACTTTCCTCTTTCAAATTAAGAAAGATATCCATCAACCTCTTCTTTGAACAGCCCTGCCATCTCTTTACTATGGTATTTGCAACTTGGCAGAGCCCTTACAGCTATTCCCATGGAGCTCCACCCACACATAGCCGAGTTACGCTTTGAATTACTGCACTTGGAATATGCTGCAAGGCTTCAGAAGAGCTCAGAACCTTCATCTCGAGTCTGATGGAGATGGCTTCTCACGCTGGCCAGCCTGCACACGTCACTTGGAAAACACAGCTGTGCTCGCTGTGCAGTAGCCAAGGCACAAAACCTCTCTCAGCACAGTCACTCCCAGCTGCTCGTGGGCCAGCTCTGCTCCAGGCAGGCAGCTGCTGGGAGCAGCGGGTCTGTCCTGCACCCCGCTGTGCAGACAGTGCTGGGGCAGGAGGAACCTGGTAGGAATGCAGTGGAGACAAGCACTGAGCCAGGGAAAGTACTGGGGACTGGAATGTTGACTTGAGGGGGGCGGATGGGCAGGGGAGGGGGACAGTAAATTGGGGCTGGGGCTTGGGATATATACACACATAGCACGGCATCATGGACCGGGAAATGACAGGAAATGGAGATGGAAAATGCTTAGCAAGACATATAAAGGAAAGATTTAGGCTGCAGTTCCTTATGAAAGTTAGGAAACTAAGATGTGCCATGCCCCTTAATTCCCATGCCCTTCCTGCTTTCCCCCCTTTCCCTTCTTGTATTCGGTACATTGTCCTATTCCTTGCTGTGACACTGATAAGTGACACTTAGCTGCCTCAGTGCACCATACCCAGCAGAAATTATCCAGCAGAAATTATCCTTTTTCCCCTCAGTTAGTCTTAAGCAACATGAGGAGACCAAAGTGACCATTCAAGCACTCCAACAGGTGCCAATTCTAACACAAAGTACATTGGAGGGGGATGCAGCCCACAGCACAGAAGGGAGTAGGATAAAATGCCATCACTGAGAAAGTCTCCCTTTTTGAGGCACTTTGTTTAGTGTGATTTGTGGAACCAAGTTCTGAGAGGGATTGATGGATGTATAAAATGGCAGGTAATAGTGGGGCCATGGGCTGAAAGTCAAGGAAGAGAAATCTGACAATATTCACTATGGAAGCAAGATGGATTTTAATAGAACAAAAGAGTAGTGATAAGGTCTGAAAATGGGTTTGGCTTATACAAAGGAATGTTGCTGGTATTGGTAAAGTGAATGGTAAGCCAGGAGGCTGAATTTATTTCCTTTTAGTTTTTATCTCTGTATGCTTAGGGACTACAAGTCTACACATGGATAAAATGGAAAGGGGAGAACAAAAGATAACCCTGTTTATTCTGTAGTAGTCTGGGTGGTTAAGGGGAATAGGATTGAAATTAAGATAACATAGGTCTTTAGAACTGTAGCACCCCAAAAAGGGTGGATCCAATACAGATTCATGTTTGGAAGACCTGTGAGTGTCAATACATGGCACATGCACACATCACTGTTAGCACCCCTTAGCATAACAAAGTATGGAGAAAGGAGGAGGAGATGTGAAAAAGAGTACATAAAAGAACACTTCTGTTCCAGTTTTTTGCATTCCACTGCACATCTGTAAGCTAATATCTCTGTATCTGGCCAAATAGCAATTTATCCTGGTGCCTCTCAGGGCCTTACTAAGGACAGTGACTGTCACTGGTGGCTAACTCCTTTAGCACAGTTGCTATGCTACTAGCTTTAAATTCTTCTCTTGACTTAAAAAAACATAAAAGAGCAAATGTAATATTTTTTAATTTAAAAAAAAAGGAACAATGGAGAGAATAAAAAGGGCAAACCTGAAGATGAAACCTGGAGGCTTTGTTTGGTTGTTTGGTTGGTTGGTTGGTGTTTCTCATTTGCTTTTCAGTGAAAGCCTAGAAAATAATGCAAACTTCAGAGAAATTGCCTATAATATGTAAGCTTGTACTCAACAACTCTATTGTAAGGTGATATGTCCTGTTGTCCACATATATTCCATATGAGTGTCATAAAACTAAAATTAACAAGAGCAAGCAACTCAGATATTGTACTAATAAATGTTAGAGAAAAGCAAGGAAAGCAAAAATTCTTGCTTGTCAGACAGGAGTTTAATAGTATGTAGTAAATTTCTACAACAAATTCTAAGGGACCAACACTGCCATTATAATTTGAATGAGCATAAAATTTTCTTTGATATGTAAGCTTGCTTGTATGTGACAAATGTTTCTTGCAAATTAAATTGTTACCACTGATATCCTTAAGAGCAAGGAAAAATGCCAAGGCTGTCATATCAGTGGCAGTGTTGAGGACTCATTGGCTTAGCATTATTCCCACACACAAAGCATTGTTGTGCAGATTAGGCGTTAGCTGAGGCCCTGGTGATTTGGGATCATGTCTTTGTTAAGTTACAGACATTGTATGGGACTATAATTTACTCCCATAGACTCACTGGCCTTAGTTCTTACCTAATTTCTCATCTCTTTTTTTTTTTTTTTTTTAATTTTTTACATAATAATTTTAGACCATAAACTCAAGACAAGAACTTCTATGATGCCTGTATGCACTGCCATAGGACTGGGAGGACCTGTGGTCATAGAGTGAATGGTCTTGATACTGGAGTAACAGAATGATAGTATAAAGAGTAAGGTAATGTATTTCTAGATAATTGAAAACATTCCTAGGAGCTTCACAGTTTGAAAAGCTGTTTCCAGCAGACAAAAAGGAATTTAATGTGCTACTCTAACAGATGTGGTGAGTCCAGAAGTACAGGCATGGCTGCAATAGAACTGTACAAAATGCAGACAGGCTTTTTTGCTTAATGTCAACTTATTTGTGTATATGCAATGCAAAATATATTTGGTTTAGCCATAGCTCTTTGCACACTCACAAGTCATTTCTTATGTATTGCTGGCTGTGATGCCAAAATTTTATTGGCACATTTTTCAGTGTTTCCACTCACTCCTCTTCAGGTTTATATTGCATTTGTATGTATAGGACTATGCTTGCATGTGTTTCTGTGTGTTTCTATAGAAGGTATATAGCAATGTATATGTGTGAGATGACGATTCACTTCCATAGTGGATTTAATTGTACTTTCCACAAGCAGATCCTGTTTTGCTATTTCAGGTTTATACTTATGTTTTCTCAAAGTGCCTGTCCTTTTTTTGCTTGAGAACTTTCATATTTTAGTTTCTTGCAAAATACAGTATCCCAGTTGGTTCACTTCCTCTGTAGGAAGTACTAAAGTTTGGTGAGGGGCACTTTGCTACCCTCTTTACAGACTGGATGGGGAATTCAAACGTTAAAATATTAATTTTATAAGCACAAGGATTGCTTTCTACTCTAGCTTTGGATTCAAATAACACATTGTCATTGTTAATTAGAAACACCAATAAAGATATACTTTAGAAAGTAATAGAACAATTACGTTGCAGAGGAAAATGTAGAAATAGTGAGATACTAGTCAGTCATTGACCCTTTTTTAACAAATGTACACATTTGTGCAATTGATGCACAAATCAAATAGGCAGAACTGTCTAGGTACTAGAACTGTCTAGGGGTTATTTTGATTATATTAGTTCAGCTTCATATTAATCTTACACAGAAAGAAAGTAAAGTCACTGGTATGTCTGTTATATACTTAGCCAAACCTCCCTCAGTACTTAACTTCAAACTCTGCTGTTTAATCTTCATGTTTTCTATCCCTGTTTTTCACTTTGCAATGTTGTTAAAGACAAGTGCTTTCATTACCATAGCAGCTACAGAAGCGTGATACTGTAGATATGACACATCTTTCAAAGTACACAGAGCCATGGGAACTGAGCTATGGAGTCTTTGGGAGCAGCAAATGTTTGCAGTAGAAGCAATTCAAATACATCATTCAAATAAATGGTAGCAGTCTCACACTGAGTGATGCAAGACAAAGGCTGAGGGTCTGAGCTGCTGTAGGATCCTTCAGATATTTCCTCTTATTGCTTGTGGCCTGGAAATTTTAGGGATGCCAGTCAGGAGGTGGAACACTATGATCTCCTTGCAATGGAAAATATTTTTCTGAACCTACCAGGCCTTGTGAATATATTCTTTTTTACAATACTTACCTTTCTAAAACTTCCCATAATCTTCTGTTTCCAACCACTTTGCTCTTTAATTTACTTTTATAAACACCTCTGATTTGGACGTTGTATAGTACATTATTATCTCAACTTTATGCCAAAGACTATGTAGATGAAGAGAGCAAGTATTTTAGAAGTTCCTGCAGAAAAACGTCAGAATGTAAGCCATGAGTTTGGGGACAATTCAGACCTTTTTACTTAGGATTCCTCTTTAATTATAGCTGGTTTTCTATTTTATGCTCAGTTTGTAAACACCCAGAAGTTAAGGGGGGTAGTGTGTAGGTACCCAGGTACTGAACACCGATAACCACATAGCTGTGGAGCCAGCTCAGGTTTGTTGGTAATTCTGAGCAGGGATTGCTGGTAAGAACATACTGTGAGAAAGAACAGGATGTGGCTGCAGAAGGGGACATACACAGCAAGGGCAGCTCTCTTTGGAACAAATGTCTTTGTTCTGGCTCCTGGGAATAAGCACAACACAGCACAGCACAGCAGAAATGAGGCCAAGAAGTGGGCATGGGCTGTAGGGGGGATCAAGACCACCCAAGACCCCCAAAGCCTCCAACTCATTTCCAGAAAGGTCTGAAAAGAATGAACAGCACCTGAGAACTGATTTGCATAGAAAGAGAGAAATTTATCTCCAAAGTGGGGAAAAATTACTGTAAAAAGGTACCCCCACCAATCTGGGTGCACGTGGATGCTGGACACCCCAGCAGGTGCATTGGTGCTGGAACCAGGACTGTGATCTCTTTTTCTCTCTTCTTCTGCCTCTCACTGACTAATTAATCCCTCTCTTTCTCTCTTTCCTTTTGCCAGTCTACATCACACCAAAAGTGTCTGTCAAACTTTTTCCTGTAGCAGTGGCCATAAATGAAAGCCAGGAGAAGGGAAAGAACAGTCAAAGGTTACCTGTGCTGCCACTCAGTTCTTTTCACCTCAGATGTGTTCCATTGATAAACAAAGTGGGTTTTTTCCTTAGAAATGTGTCCAGTGAGTAAAGTAAGACCTGTGGTCTAAAGGGATGTTATGTGTGTTCATTCACCAAAACAGGGAAAAAATTCTAAATAATAGAATTTCAATTATACTTATTCAATCAGTAAATGCAGACTAGAGCTATCTTTACAAACAACTAAAGTTACCTTACAAGAGTGAATAGCTGGTCTCACTGAATCAATTGATTTCACAGAAACTGTGATTCATCCTCAAAAAAGCTATTTCCTTCCTTCATAGATAAATTGCATGAACTGCCTCCTTTGATTGTCATCTGCTGTTTTTCAAGCCCTTTTGAACCATGTGGCATAGAAATGTAACACTGCAGGATCCCAGTACCTGTAAATAAATCTTACATCTATTATTTAATCCTCCTGACCTCCTGAAGGTGGATTAGGGAGTGTCCATCCTCCGGGGACTGCCTGCATTGATGCTGAGAAGGGGAACAGGAGCCCTGCAGGGTCACTCTGAGGACAGAAACATGACCAGCACACTGGAACTAGTGCTGCTACTGTGATCCTCCTGAATTAAACTTCAAATGAGCCCTGCTATTCTCTTTAATTACTGTTGACTAGAAATAGCTACTGCTTGTTCTCATGTCTGAAGAAGAACATGATCTTTTTTATCAGGACCTGCTTGATAGCAGATATGTGATTTTACCATTTCTTAGGCAATCACTGAATGTATCCTTAAAAAAATCAGTTGAGCATACAGTAACTGCTTTCACATCTAAACCAAATGCAAATTAGAGACCACCCAAATTAGAGACCACCAAAATAAAGGAGAAAGCATAAGCCTTCAGTTATTTTCAAGATGCAGCATTGCTAGAGTACTTCCGACTGACTCACCATGAAAGAGAGAGCACTGCCCTGAGAAAGGAAGCACTTTGAAATGAAGAAGAAAAGACAGTACAATCCCTCACAAAAAAATGTGAACACTGCATTGTGCAGATTGGTGCATGATAAAAGTCTCACTGGTCTAAATTGAAAAAAAACCAGCATTAAACCCTATCCAAAAGAATTTAAGTGTCACCACTAAAATCAAGTTGTCTGGATGTTACCTACAGTTTATGTTATGGATGCTTCACAATATTTTTTTTTTCAAATTGCAAATTATACCTTTGCATATTTTCATAGTATTGTAACTGCTAGAGTAGCACAAACTTTCTATACTTTTTTTGCCAATCTTAACATTTGTTTATATACATCTCTGCCTGCAGCTGTGTGTATGTTACATATTTGTTACTAATAAATTTACCTCCCATTTCTATTAAAACTTTATGAAATCTTATTTTTCAATGGTTAGACTTTTTCACCACTCTAATTGCCTTGGGCTGGAATTTTTTTTTGTAGAAGTATCAGCTTGGCTGTTGCTGAAATGACACTAGAAGCAGCTGTCTTTTCCTCACATTGCATTACAAAACCTCAAAAACTTTTTGGGTCAGAAACATGCCTGTTGGAGCAGGATATTCAGTGTGAAAAATACTGTGATCTTGTGAAAGCCAAGGTTGCAGAGGGGATTTCCTAAATTTTCAATGCTTGAATTTTGCTACATCAGTGAAGTTTTTATAGCTGTTTCCTAAATACAAAACTATCTAACAAATTAATTTGTTGTTTAGTTATTGTCTCTAAGTACTTAAATCCTCTTGTCCTCAAGGATAAAGAATATGCTCTCAAGTAATAAACAGGGCTCTGTCTTGGTCTTGTACCTGTGGAATTGCACTCATGTACCTGCCCTTGTATGTGCTTTTGCACTTTCATTATGTGAGAGGGTAAATTTTTACTATCTGCTGGTGACAGCAGAAAGAGTAGCAGTTCATATAGCATTTGAAATCTCAAATTCTTCCATAGCACCAGGATGGATGTCTGTTAACCAACTTTCAAAATGTGGTAGCAATGGAGATCAGAGAACCTTGGTTTCTTATCAGGACAATAAATTAGTTACAGCTTAAAAAATAATGAAAATTTAATCAAAACAGTTTGCAAATCCATCTCAGTTTCTAGGATTGTCATTTTAAGGAGTAAATAATTTAGTCTGAGTGGGCAAAACCGAGTTTTAATTCTGAACTAATTTCCTTGCTGACTTTATGAAGTATGAACCAGTTCTGACAATAGTATTTCAAAGCAGTAATTAATCTGTTTCTTTTCACTAATTCTTTCCATGCATCCCATGTGTAATGTATCAATCAATGCCTGTGTCACTGTCAGTCCAGCAGTTTAGTAAATCAAAATAATTCAGCTCTCGTAATAAAGATTCCTGTCTCACTCCCTTGTGGAAAAAACAGTAGCTAACACTAGTAATTATTCCTAAAAAGAAATGCAGTGTGATTGCACTCTGAGATACAATAGGGCTTTCAACCTTAAGATGTGTTCTGCTTTGCACAGGTGATCTACTTGACTAGCTGTTTTGTTGAGGTTACTTTAATACTGTGAATTTTCCCCATTTTTCACTTCTGTTTTAGTTGCTCAGGCTTAATTGTGAAATAAGGTCTTGGGCAGTCATCAGGAAAGCAGCACTCTTATTTTTTCAGGGATATTTCAGGAGTGCTTTCTGTGTGAGAGAGGTTATTTGAGCTAGCTAGCTGGAATTTTTGGTCATTATTGCATAGGAGAGAGGAATATAAAGGAAAGGAAGCTAGAAAGAAGAACATGTTTTGGTTTGAGTGATGTGCTTCCTTGAAAGGAAACTGAAGAAGCATTAATTAAAGACAATTTGAGAACACTGTTTGTGTATGTATACTGCATTTTTCTTGTGCTGAAGAATGTGACAGTTCTGAGTTGGAGTTGATTACAAAGATATGAGTGGTATATATTCATTACAGTAATGAAAGTATAAACACAATTTGCCTTCTACAATGTTTTTATAAAATAACTGATTGGAACAACATGAATGTGCCTAAGATTTGGAAATTTTAGAGAATAGGCACATAGAAAAATCATTCTGTAAGCCGATAGCAGCCACATGCAGGTACAGAAAAAACCAATCTCTTTCTTTTTATGTTCTTGACTATTAGCACATTTAAAATTACTGTAAATTGTTTGTTTGGTTTTTTTTTGGGTTTTTTTTGTTTTGTTTTTTTTTTTTTTTTTTTTTGTTTGTTTGTTTGTTTTTTTTTTTTGTTAATAGTCTATCTAGGTTATGTTATCAAGATGTCTGAAAATTCTGTGGTTCCATTAGACTTCCCATAAGAGTGGATCTAAGTCTTCCTTGAAGGGCAGTGCCTCACACTGGCTGCCTTATCCTGCACACCCTGTGGTTTTATCAGTGCTGATCCGACTAGACAGATTACGTCACTTGCTCTGCGGTATACATTCTGTTTATATAACCTAGTCTGAGTCTTTGCTTCTTTTGTAAGAGCAAGCCTGGCTTGGCTTACATTCAGCATGTGATTTACCCCTAGTTCCTCCTTAGCCAGCTCTTCTGTCTATGGTGTTTGTATAGTTGGTAGATTACCCCTGCTTTCTATAGTACTTTTATGCATGCCTGCTGAGCTTCATTCAGGTCATGGCATCACTCAGTACTGCCCTCCTTTTTGACAGCTAAATATAAATAAGGCCACTATGGGTATGGATTTCCAACAAATTATATCCCCTTTCTATGTTAAGAGAGTCAAAAAAAGTCTCTGTAAGCTGTTGATGAGGATGTTTTATGGGACAGTTGTCAAAAGCCTCTATAGTGTCTGAAAACATTGAATTACCTGCTGCATCCTGTTACTTTATAGAAAAACCTTGACATGATTTCACTGAATCATCTTCAGTTGGAGGGGATCCATAAGGGTCATTGTTAGCGGGATTTTCTCAGTCATTGAACACTTCCTCCTTCTTTCCATCTCTCCAAATAAAGTTATGCATTGTATTTTCCCTCTGTAGAGGCTTCTTATCTCTGTTTTCTTTGACAAGTACTCAGAGGACTGCTTATGCCCTGAGGTTGTATCAGGCATTATGCTAAGAAAATTTTGATGGTGGGTCAAACCGATACGAAAGTTACTTTGAGTTGTTTTCACATGTAACATGTTTAAATATTGCCTAGCTTGTTCATCCTTTATAAATTCAAACTGTATATTTTAGCATTCAATGAAGTGTGTTAGCTTCGTGTTCTCAAGTGATCTCTTTAGTGGTTTCTGAAGCCCTGTAGCTTTGCCTCTCTCTTATTATTGTTGTTGTATTATTCTTGGAGTATTATTCTTGCTTTGCTTTTTGTTACTAATGTAATTATTACTTATATATTTCTTTATTGTTCCTCTTTGTCTTTCTTGCTAATTACAGCTCTTTGTGCCTTGGCCTGAGTTTTGTGTCTTCTGAAAAATACTTGTCCCCAGCAGTCTAACCTAATTTCCACTTTCTCTGTGCTCTCTTCCTGTGTTTGGGGCTAATAACAAGCTTATGACTTAGCCAGGCCGGTCTCTTTCTACGCTTTCCATCCTTCCTCTGCATTGGGCCAGTTTGTACTTGTGCCTCAATACCATTTCTTTGAGGAATTGCCAGGTCTCTTTAAATCCTTTCCCCCATGAACTTGCCTGCCATAAATTCTTAACTAATGTCTCCCTGAGTTTACTGGAATCTACCTTCCTAAAGTTTATTGTTTTTATTTTGCCTTCCTCTCCTTGGTTTTACCACTCTTCACTGCTATTCTCATAACAGATTTCTCTGTGGTAAGTAGTCCTGATACTCCAAGGAAGCAGTGAAAGGCTTCTGAAGCTTTAGAAGTACACAAAAATCACATTCAGAATCCAAGATTTACCCAAGAACCCTCCCCATGCCCTTACAGCACTGCATAGTCCCTTCAGTTTTATCTGCTGAGACCATGGAGTGGGAAAGTTTTTAATACATCTTTGTAGTGTCTTTTATTTCTGTTTACAAGGTTACAGCCAGCACCGTGTGACAAGCCAGCTCTCCGTGGATGACTGCAAACAATAGTTTGAAAACTACTGATTTAGAGTGCAGGAGTTGCTCTATTGGAGCAGGTCCTCGGTCCATGCAAAACAACATAGAAAAAAACCCTTAATGATTTAGAATGCAAAGCATGCATGTGAAGATTACTCAGGATAAAGTTCAAGAAAGAATTACAGGGAGACCATAATTGCAGAGAGTATTCAAAGATTGACTCAGTCCTTAAAATTCAAGCACTTCATTTTCCAGTCTAATCCACGTTTTATAACGAAAAGAAATTTGACATTCCCACTGAGCACTTAATGTTATTAGAATAGGCAGGGGTTTTTTTCTCAGCGTTCAAACTTTTCTTTGAATTAGCTTTGTTTCATTTTCTCCTCAAGCATGTGAATTCTCTGAAAACCCTTTAGTCCTCAAAGAAGTCTCTTGCATCAAGCCATCTGTTTTTTAAAAGTTAATCCATTTTTTCTGAGCTAAAGTTATAATTTCAGAAAAAAATTTGATTGTATCTATCCTGGTTAACCAGTCCTTCCTCTCTTTTAACTCCACATTCATCTTTATTTCCTCCAAAGAAAAGACCATATGCATTAGGTGAGAGAATTAACCTATTTCTTCAACATGTAGTGCTTTTAAATACTAAGTATTTTGTTCAAGAGGATACACATACAACCGTGATCTTTTAAAAGAAACCTTTGAATATACATTACATATGTCACAGGGTTGCATAAGTCTTAGTCTTTTTCTTAGAGATTCATTTCCTAAATCCTCTAGTCCCTTTGCAATGACAACCTCTACTCAAAAACTCTTTTATTAGTTTGCATGCATAAAAAAACCTGATCAAATTTCTTTTCAGTGTACTGTAAATTTCCACTGCAATAGAATCAAGCATTTGACATGCATGTCGGGGAAGTTGGTGCTGATTTCTTTAAGACATGAACTTAGCATTTTAGCAGCAACTCTTCAACTATTTCTTAAACAATAATAAGTAGTGAAGTGAGTAATCAATTAATCATCATGTTAATCTATGCAGGACACTTAAAGATGAAAAGGAAATTTAAGAGTACTGGACAAAAATTATATTATTATTAGAAGTCAGCCAAAAATATATAAAACACCATATAAACATACAACGTGGGTGTTTGATAAAATGAGATTGTCCAATGTAGGATAGTCCTGTAAATGTCATGGTACCACTGCATGGATGTATAGCACTATCAAACCTCTCGTAACGACTGGTGAAATAATCCTGAAAAAAACCTTACAGGTTGAAAAAAAAAAAAGTGTTTTAATCTAATTTTTCTAATGACGGTACATTAGGATGGAAAAGTCCTTACTTTGTAAAATACAGTATTTTATTTAAGGGGAAGGTTGTGATTTTGTGTTTGGTGAGCAGCCTGTGTGTACTCTTGTGAAAATCAAGATCTGTGGTTCAGACCTTTCTTTAGAAAAGACCCCAGTTTGCCTCATATGAGGCAGCAAGTCTCAGTTCTGTGTGGGCTGAGTAACTCCATATCCAGTGTAGACATGCCTGTACTCTTCTTGTGTGGAACAGTTCCACAGAAACTCTCCTGCAGTGTCTTACACCAACCTTCAGGACAGAGGTTTTGGCTCTGCTGGCTGAGGTGTGCTTAGCAGAAGTTCGTCTTGGAACTCGGAATAAAAACTTGGAATAAAAAACTGTATTTCTGCCAGCTCAACTTTTAAAAGAGGAACAAATGCTTCAATCTTATTGTTGATAGATCAAGCAGCTGTGAGGGCAGTGACCACACAGGCCACACTTCAGGGGAAACTGGGAAAGAAATATCTACAGTCTGGTTATTGAAGGATTTTCAGGTACCAGGGGGAGGAGTTACATCCCTGTCAGAGATACTGGACTTACTCCTTGGAATATGAAGTGGTTCATTTAGTGCTGGGCTAAGTGAAGCCTGGTTTCCTGTATGCACTGATTGAGTCAAACTGTTTAACCAAAACATACTGAGGTGGTGATTTCACCCCAGCCCTTATCACATCTCTGAAAAACGAGAGAAAAATACCAGGAATGTCTGTTCTGTGGGACACAGCTCAACTGAAATTCATATTGTGTTGGGTTCTAGAGAACCAGAGCAAAAGAGAACCCCTGGGTCACAAACACATGTAAAAAGAGATCTCAAGAGAGCCTTGTTTCCTCATGAAATCAAGCAAAAAGGTTTGGAGCAACTGTTGACTGGGTCCTTCTATAGAGAGCCTCATCTCATTCTTCTGAGGAGGGCAAAACACCGTGCAGTTTCAACTGTGCAAGATACCATGTTTCTGAGCTCCACAGGGACGAGGAGTAAGAGAGGGAAAAGAACATTCTAAAAAGGAAGGAGTAAAGTCCATATAGATGCAATTCAGCCTTTAAGTCACTTAAGCTCTACCAAAAGAGATAGTTACAGGAAACAAGCAAAAGTGAGGACAGTTCTGGTAAATGCAATTTTCCTTCCTTTGTGTCCTTCAACCTCCTATTAAGCCAGGTTTAATTGCTCATATGTGTACAACAAGTAGGGATCAATTCCTACTCAGCTGGTCACCAAGCAGTGGGGGTAAGAAGCAGAACAGTGCTGGTTGTTGTTTTCTGCTTTCCTGCCACAGATTATGAGAGGACATTTGAGTTGTTTGAGGACATTTTCCTTATCTTATTTTTTCTGGTGAAGGACCAAATGGAGGCAACATCTGCTTTTCCTTGGCCTAGGGCAGGGTTTAGTGTTTCTGTCTGTCTGTCACCTTCAGCAGCAAGTCAAAGTAGCCTCCAATGGTAACACTTCCAAAAAGTCATAGAATGTACTTAAATGGGAGGCAAAATAATTGGATATGTGAATCTGAGAAGAGGGCTAGAGGTTTCTTAAGACAATACTTGGCAGGCTAATGGATTGAGTAGTTTTTAAGTGAAGAATCTACCTATAGCTGGTTAAAGTATCTTCAAGAAAACAGAAATTCAGTCTGGTTTTTTTGGAAGTAAGTCTGGAGATGTCTGACTCAGATATCCCACTTCTGATTCTAATGGAGATAACCTGTCAGGGCCCTAAACTTTGGCTAACTTTTTAACTCAGTAGTGTGAATACATAGTGGTATGAAGTCAAGAAAGCAGATACTGTAATGAACATCCAAATTTGCATACTGAAATTAATCAGCCATTTCCCTTTGATTGCAATTCTGATCTGGTTTTTGCTTTGTTTTGATTTTGGTTTTGGGTGTTTTGTTTTGTTTTATTTTGTTGTTGTTGTTTTTACCCATTAGATTAATTCAGATTCACAGAAGAATTGTCATACCATGAAGCTACAAACACAGGCAGAAACAGCCCTACCAAGATTCTCCAGTCAGGTGTCTGCCTGACTCAATACAATTACCAACCAACCTATAAACACATCTAAATGGCTTTATCCAGTAGGAATAGGGGCAAGACACAGGCCTGCAGTGAAGGCTACGTGTTTATTAGCAAGAACCAGGTCATACAACCAGGAAAAACTGTGGTGACTGTAGCATTTTAACATTTCAGATATCAGAATAGTTTATGTTTCTGGGGTGATGCTGTGCCCTGGGTTAGCACTGAATCTATGGAGACACAGACATAACACCTGGAGAGGAGCAACTCCTGGTCTCCTGTGCCTTCAGTCCCTGTTAGAAATCAGTAAATGAGGCCATCTGTGTAGTCTAGGCTGAGTTTCAGAGTGGAACAGACAAGTTTTTAAGTATTTGCAAACAGCTGATAACAGAAGTGGAGGATACGATTGTCACCTCTCCAAATTAGCCTTTTTAAATAGAACATATGAAATTCTAGATATTATATACCAAAGGCTCTGAAATAATTTCTGTGTTCATGTTGCAGGAAAAATACAGCATAAAGGAAAATATTGGTTTTTAAAAAACAAATTAGGGGGTTTATGGATTCTTTTGACATCCAGATACTTCACTTTCTAGTTCCAAAGAAACCCTTTTGAGGGTATTTTTGCAAACAGCTTTTTATCTTCACTTTCTGGCTTTAAAAACATTTTCTTAATTTGAAGTAGTAAAAATCAATCATTAAAACTGCAGCTAGATAGTGAAAATCTGCAAAAACTATCAAAACTGCAGCTTCTTGCCAGGTATATGTTAGTACAAAATTAAATAATCCATACTTAAAACAACTTACATGTTTTTTTCTTGTAACAAAAAAATTATAAATTATTTCTCATTGTTTTGGGCATGGAATAATACTCACCACCAGCAAAAACTCATGTTACTGTCAGTGCATGTAAAATGAGATGAGAGCTCATTTTAGAAAATTTGGAAATTTCATTTCTCTGGAAGAAAGATACTGGTTTGTTATCTTGACAATTCAGTCGGTCTTTTCAAAATGAAGCACTGAGTGCTTCAACAATCGTTCAGGAACGATTGTTTATTTTTGTTTCTATCGTGTGAGAAACTTGCCTGAAATTGGAGGAGTGCGTCGTGGTTTTCATTTAGTGGCACATAAGCACCACCTTCTGGGGAAAGCCACTATTTCCCAATGGTTTATAAGAGTAGAGCACATCCCATTTGTTTATCACTGAAAGGATGTCTGTGAACTTTTATTGCTCAATGGTATTGTCTGTTTTTGCACTATTGCAAGATAAAAAGAAATTTATTGATTTAAATAAATGTATTGCTATTGTTAATGATAATCTTCATAACTACTATTCTTACCCAATAATTATTGTTACTGTTGTTACTATTGCTACTTACATTAACTCATAGAATAATAATAGCATTACTTCAATGCCAATAAATCTGATTCATGGACCAGAAGTTCACAGAATGATTTTTTTTTAGGTCAATAATCTAATAGTAGAAAACAAGTGACATTAGATATTATCAGCTAAGCCAAAGGGGATATTAAGATATCATTGGTCTATATGATAAACAAACCACAAACTCAATTATCATCTTCTTATTGGCAGTCTACTGAAGAGACATTTAATGTGGTGTTTATAAGCAATGAGGATATTTCAGGAGAAGATAGTTGATGGAAACCAGAGTTTGTTATCTCAGTAAAAAATGGGAAATAGTACATAGGGCTGTGGGCCCAAAAGTCTTTGAAATGGGGAAAGAGGACAGCAGCTTGTATTTTCTAAAGAATAAGAATGTAGTGTCAGTGAAAAACTGCCTGGAAGATTGTACAAGGAACAAAATAACAAGTTGAAAAATGCTTTCCTCTTCATACATGTGAGCAGAAGAACATACCATCTGTCAAAGGCAGAAAAGCCCTAAGAGAAATGTGAAAATAAAGCTTGGGGAGCTTTCCTGTGTAAGTGAAAAGTGATCTTGGCATCTCAGGAAAAAAAATATATCAGTGGCAGTCAAGCACAGCCTCTGTGAAACCTTGAACGAAGTGTGACTTCAGGGCAATGCCCAGGTGACACAATAATTCTGCTGCTCTGAACTTGCCACCAGCCAGGGGTTAGAGGAGAAGGAATAAATGGGCTTTTCAACCCCTTTTGTTGTTCCTTCCCAGGGAAGGGGAAAAATGACTGTTTATTATATTGCTCCCTCTGTAGCTCTGTGGGCAGATGGAAATTTCTTATGGCAGAAAGCTGTACTGATCTTGAGTTTTCTAGATGATAAGGGAAGTGTTTTAATGCTCTTTCTGTGTAGCCAAATACCCAACAGAGCAAAAAGGAAATGGGCCATATTAGACATGAGGACTACAGTGCAATAAAGGCAGGCCCATGTGTTTCTGGGATACACTTCCTGAGAAATATCTGGCTCATTCAGGGCAAGATAAAATAATAAACAATATTAATCACTAATGTCATAAAGTGCTGTGCTTTGCATGATGTGTCTTTGAACTACAAGCAAGGAGAGAAACACTGGCAAGACAAAACAGACTTCAGGAACTTCAGCACAGAACTGCACAACAGGGAGTAGTTTTTAAAGGCACCAGCCATGAAAGAATTGGGCAACTTGTCAGACTGCTTCAAGATTATATTGTTAGACAGCATTTTTATTACACAGCCTTTAATTTGTTTTTTTTTAAACTTTCTCACAAAAAGCAGATGTTTTAAATTATTTGGTGTTGTTTATTCTGTTAATATTTTGCAGGTGGTAATAATTCTTCAGCCTTTGAAAACCAGCATATCAGAAAAAGTAGAAAACCCTCCTTTTCCAAGTGTCCCACTAGGAAAACGTGGGAGAAAGCCTCTAGATCAATTCAGAGTGTAATTGAATCAGTCCCTGGAATTCTCTGTAGATTGTCATGTTATATTTTATTAACGTACAAGATAGGAGGGTCTCACTTTTGAGGAATTTATGGGGTGAATTAAATGGTAGAATTGTTGAAGAGTGGCAGTTGGAAGGCACCTCCAAAGAATGCCCAGTCCAACCTGTCTGCTCAGAGCAGGGTCAACAATGGCAGGCAGCCCAGGACTGGGTCCTTCCATGTTTTGAATATTGCCATGAATGGAGACCCTATAGCTTCTCCTGGGCAACCTGGTTTTGTGTTCAATCACTTATGCATTTGGAAAAAATTTCTGCTGTTTAGACAGTGTTTCCTGTATTTTGGCTTCTTCCCATTTCCTCTTGTCCTGTCACTGGGCACCACTGAGCAGAGCCTGGCTCCATATTCCTTACTCTGCCAGCCTCCTGCCCCTGGTTTTTATACACACTGATAACAAACCCCTGAGCTTTCTCCACTCCAGGCTGAACAGTCCCAGCTCTCTCAGCTCCTCCTTGTATTCAAGGACAGTCCAATCCAGTTGTCTTCATGGCCTCTCGGTGGACTCACTCCAGTATTGATGCTGATACTGAGCCCTGAGGTCAAGTGACTGGCTTCCAGCTGGGTATGTGCCAATTAAGACATTATTTTGAGGCTGAAGTTCAGCCAGCTTTCCATCCACGTCCCTGTCCACTTACCTGGTCTGTATTTCATCAGTTTGTCTATAAGGCTGTCTCAAGAGACTGTGTTGAAAGCAGAACTGAAATTGATATAAACACCATCAACTACTTTCTTGCGGTTACCAAGCCATCCAGTTGTTTAGTGAACAGGGAAATGCACAAAGTATTAAAATATATGAGGGACAGTTGTAGTCACAGCCTACATTGATTTGACTAAAAGACTATACTGTTTGCCTGCCATTCTTTTCTAGAAAGGTGTAAAACATGTAATTTGAGGATGTGTGATCACATCAGAAATTGAGGACATCAGTGCTATTGAAACAAACCTTGAATAATCACCATGGTGAAGATGCAGTCAGATTCTAAGGGATTTAAGCACCTTTTGTAATTGTTTCTGATAAATCAGATAGGTACTTGCATCCTTTTAAAAATTGGTGAGTCTGAGGTGCAAGCTTTAGAGGCATTTTTGTAATAACTGATTTTCATTCTCTAAAAGATCTAAAAGTCTAATCCAAAGTAGTTCTATTTGTTATCTTCAAATATATCCACTGGATATTAGTCTTTCTCATTACCACAAGTAGTCTAGTGCTACAAGTAGTGTAGCTGAAGCCCTAACTTCAGCTATTCTGTTGCTTCTGGCCTTTTGATAAACAGGTCAGCATGAACTAGAAACTTTAACTGCACATCTATTAAGAGTTGCATTTTAAAAATTAATTTAAAATTTTGTTTCTGAGAGGCACTTTTTTTTTCTGATTGTTAACTGCATCTTTTCTTACAAGTATTTTTCATTATCTTAGTTGTATTTATTATAGTAGGAGATGGTTTTAAAAACCTCGGTTGAGAAGATACTGTAAAGGATTTAATGACTCACAATCAAGGTGAAAAGAGCAATGTGTCTGAGTTTCCAGACACCAGCAAGTCATAACAAATTCTTTGTCCTTGTCTCAATTCCCAGAACACTGAAATGTCATTTTTAGTTAAATGTAACTGATACTAGTAATGTTGCTTTTCAAAATAATTTCACCTCTTTTCTTCTGACATCAGAAATATGTGAAATCCAATTTTGTCTTCTAACTGTCATCAGTTCACGAAAGTTTTTATAATTTACTAATAGCATTCTTCATTAAAACATATTTCTTACTTTTTGCTGCATCTATGCCATAATTTTCTTAATCAAACTAATATTTAAGTGACAAAAGAGGTTGGAATCTCAGTAGAAGCCGAAGGCTTAACATGTTACTTTAGAAAAAGTTTACTAAACTCTAGGTGAGCTGCAAGTACATAGTTTTCTTAAGAAATCTGGCAGCAGCATTGCTGTGTCTGAGCAGAAACCAGTTCACATGGCAAAAGCAGTGTAGTGTGGCACCATAGGGTGCTTCCAAGGGGAGCCACTGGCATGAGTCATAGAGTATCAACACTTGGGAGCTTCCCTTTACCTCCTGCTGTATTTCTTCACTGTGACAATTTAGTCCTTGCCATATGGCTAACTAAGATTGCTACCAATCCTGTTAGAGAAATATGCTCCCCTATTTTACCCCATTAAAAGAAATCAGGCGAAGCAGATTGACATTCTTTCCAATTTAGATATTCTGGCTAATTTCCTTGGAAATTTGCTTGCAGCACAGAGATTATTTGGTCTGTTTTTATCCATATGTCTGACTGTGTATCTTGGGTGTGATTGTTGCATATTTTCAATTTCTCACAGGCTAAATTATAGGCATCCTGTGTCTTAAATTCTCTTCTTCACATATGGATGGGAGTCATCTGGAAAGACAAATCACATCAGGGACATAAGGTACCACATAAGAAATACGGCTGCATCACTTATGACCATTTTGATTTCAACCCCAGAAGTATGATCCTTTGTTCATGGTAGCTTCATTATTCCATATTGTGTTGGAATTTTGTATACTTTTTGTTTTAAACCCCACTTCAATTACAGTAAGTTTTCTATTTTTTAGCTTTCCTTTAAACTCTGAGGTGTCAAACCAGATTTCCTTAGTGTTGTCCCTGATTTAACAATACTAAGAATAGAAAAGGGTCAGATTTTTCATCCTCAGTGAGTAGTTTGTTTATAATTTTAACATTGTTTTCAGTAGTCATCAATGGCTTCAATACAACCACTTCAAGGAAACTGAAAGTCATTTGGATTGAACTCAGTAAAAGTTGTTTAAATTCATACCCATGGACCTTTTGTTAGATACCAAGCATAAGGTATCTATCAAAAGTATCTGTCTTCTTTTGTTGCTATTTGCTTAAAATCTATGCATAATAGTTTGAAAAGTCTTTCAATCCACTCTAGGCTTGCCTTGATCCAAGCAGCCAGGTCTTTTAGCACTAGACTGTGTATTTCTGCTTAGCTTGGCTTGTAATTCTGGTGTGTCAATCAAAATTTCCTAAGTTGTTGCTACTGACACAAATCTGGTTTAAAACATTTTTCACCATTCCACTAGATTTGATTCCAAAAGAAATTTATGGCTCCTTTTAACCTATTAGGCACCTTTGTGCAACACAGGGAATCATTGCTGCCTGCAAGCATAATCCACAGAGGAATGACATCACCCCCTCAAACACATACTTGGAGTGTTATCCACTCAGCATTGCCTGACATCCTGAATTACTGCTTTAGTTATCACAGCCCACGCTATCTTCTATGACCAAACTGGATTTTTGTCAAGAGGATATTATGTAGCTGTAGACTTGGCTTCTCTGCATTTTTGCAGAATAATGGATTCTCTCTAGTTTGCAGCAGTAGTGATGGTTGGGCCTGTGCTCCCCACCTCACGTCAGCCCAGGTGGAAGGATTGTCCTGAAAGATGAAAGCTCTGTGGCAAAGCAGGCTTGAAATCTGAGAATCCTCTCTCAATTCAGTATTCTAAGTCTACCAGCTGTTGTAAAGTGTAGTTATACCTGCAGTTACTTTTTCCATTAAGAAGGTGTCTGGAAGATCTGGTATTCTTGGCCTGACTTCTCGTAATCTGGCAAATCTGACAGATTATTTCATCTGTGTGTAAGGATACAGGGTGAATTTTGATTTTGAAAATCTCTATTGGGAATATTTTTGCCTAATTAATGTTTTTAAAGATAGATGTAAAATTAGTTGCAATACATTTGGGCCAGATTCAAATGTTCCTGTGAAACAGTTTCTGAGCTCTGTATGGATTCAGAAGGATGACCACTACATTCCATAAAGATGAAAACTTCACAAAACAGCAAAAGAAATCAAGGTATGAAGTGGCTGAAACAATAATGAAACTTTACATTTTTCTTTGTATCTTCACCTAGAAATGCTTGATGAGCATAAAAAATGAATGAATAATTCACACAGTGCATAGTAAAGTATACAGAAATAATTACCTTCATATGATGCTAGGTCAGCCCAAATGATCATCTAGCCCAGAATCCTATCCTTGCCAATGGCCAAAAGCAGCAGCTCAGGGGAAGAGTTTGCAAGCAATACAGGAACATATGGGTGTTTTCCTTGATCTGCTCCTTCTAGCCTGAGGCAATATGCAACTTGTGAATGGAATTTATAGATGTGGGGTTTTGTTTAGAAGCTTTTATGTGCAGGTACATTATTTTGCCTAATTGATGTTTAGTTTACATTTATGGTGTTTATATTCAGAGAACCCTGTGACAATTTCATCATTTAACTATTTGCTGTGTGGAATACAGTCCTGTCTAAATATCCCTTGCACAGCTCTGAATCATTCCCAAGCATTCTGTCACTGGGTAACAAGGAGAAGAGTTCAGCATGTCCCTGTCCCCTCCCTGAGGAAGCTGCAGAGAGCAGGGAGGTCAACCCTCAGCCACCTTTTCTTCAACCTAACAACCCAAAGCCCTCACATGCCCCTCACAGGACATTCTTTTCAGGCTTTCTCTCCAGCTTTATTGCCCTCCTCAGGATGCATTCGAGGACTTTCACATCAACGCTTCACACAGTGCCCCAGGTGAGGCCGCCCCGAGGCTGAGCCCAGCGGGACCATCCCCTCTGCGGGATGTGCTCGGTGCTCTGGGATGGGCTTTGTCCTCGGGGCTGCCCGGGCACTGCTGACCCACCCTGAGCCCAGCACCAGCCAGCCAGCCCCATACCCTCTCTGCAGGGTGAACAGTCACCAGCCAGATGTAGCCCCATTCACCACAGCACTTCAAGCCCCGTTGTCCATTCACTTTTGTTACAAATGTCTTGGTTTCACAGATTTTACATATTAGTATCAGGTTATTGTTAAATGTGGTGTTGTGTGTTTAATGTCAGAAATACCTATTTGTCATGCTGGGACATCCCTCAGTTTTGTCCCATCTCAGAGTTTTCTTTCTAGTATGGTTCTACTGCAGGTACTTGTAGAAGACTCCAGGACAGAAAGCTGACACTCTGCCTGGGCATCCTTTGCCTAAGTATTTCCTGAGTGAGCAGCTGCAGAGCTTCATCACTGCTCATGGGATTAACTGCACTTTGTCTGTCTTCTTTTGAATCCCTTAAAACACTGACTACCACAACACTTTATGGCAAGAAATGCCGGTGTTACATTTAAAAACTATTTTACATAAAGATTATCAGTTCTTCTCATGGGTAACTTCATTGATGCCCTCTAGTGCTCAAAGTGAGATAAATACTTAATAAGCATGTTCTTACAACCAGTAATACAGACAGCCCTGCCAGAGAGGGTGTCTTTCTGGACCTGCCAGTCTCCAACCCCAGTGAGTTAATCAGTGACATGATCGGAGCAGTGTGGGCTGCAGTGATCATGCACTGCATGAAGTTCACAGTCCTGAAGGACACAAGTCAGGAGAAGATTGAAGTGGGGATACTAAATTTTAAGAAAGCAAACTTCAAGCTGTTCAAGGACTTTGCCAGTGGTGCCCTCTGTTAAATTGCCTTTAGAGGCAAGGAGGGTGGAACAGAGCTGGCAGATTTTTGAGGGTGTGATCCATGAAGCACCAGAGCTCTTGTTCTCCATGAGTAAGAAATCAGGAAAGGGCTGATAGGCTATTTAAACTAAAGGGCAAGAAGGAAATGCACAGGCAGTGGAAACAGGGGTGGGTATCCTGGGAAAAGTATGGGGACTATACTATCCAGTTGTGTAGGAATGGGCTAAGGATGGACAAGAATTGACTGTACCTGAACTTTGCAAAGTTCACAAAGAATCAAAGGAAAGGTAAAAGAAAATGCACCGCCTGATGAAAACAACTGGAAATTGGTAACAGAGGATAAGGCTGAGGTACTCAACAACATTCTTCCTAAGTCTTCACTGGCAACCTCTCTTCCCACACCTCTTGGCTAGATGGAGCTCCATCCAGGAACTGGGAGAGCAAAATCCCTCCCACGGTAAGAGAAGATCAGGTCCAAGGCTCCTAAAGAATCTGAGCACATGTGAGTCTACAGGACCTGACATGCATCCCAGAGTCCTGAGTATATTGACTGATGCAGTTCCCACAGTGCTCTCCACCATTTTTGAAAAGTCATGGCAACCAGGTAAAGTGCCAGGTGACTGGGAAAGAGGAAACATTGTACCCATCTTTAAAAAGGGATGAAAGGAGGGCCCCTGGAAATGACCTATCAGCCTCAGCTCTGTGCCTGGGAAGATATGGAACACACTCTCCTGGAGACTATGCTGAGGCACTTGGAGGACACAGAGATGATTTGGGACAACCAGCACAGCTTCACCAAGGGTAAGTCCTGCCTGACCAACCCAGTGACCTTCTGTGATGGAATGATCACATCAGTGGACAAGGGAAGGACTACAGATGTCATTCATCTGGACTTCTGTAAAGCCTTTGGCATGATCCCCCATAACATCCTTCTCTCTAAATTGGAGAGATGTGGGATTGAGGGGTGGACTGTTCAGTGGACAAGGAATTAGTTGGATGGCCATATCCAGAGATTAGTGGTGAATGGCTCAGAGTCCTGAAGGATATCTGTGCCGAGTGGTGTCCCTCAGGGGTCTGTATTGGGACCAGAGTTATTTAACATCTACCTTAATGACATAGATGAAGTATTCAGTGCACCCTCAGCAAGTTTGCAGATGACACCATGCTGAGGTGGTTTGACACACCTGAAGGACAGGATGCCATCCAGAGATACCTGGACAAGCTGGAGGAAGGGACCTATGGGAATCTCATGAGGTTTAACAAGGCCAAGTGCTGGTGCTGCATCTGGGTTGGGGCAACCCCCGGTATCAGCCCAGTTTGGCATGAACAGACCCAGAGCAGCCCTGCCCAGAAGGGCTCGGGGGTGCTGTGGGTGAGAGGCTGCACATGGCCCAGCCATGGCACTCCCAGCCCAGAGAGCCAAACGTGTCCTGGGCTGCATCCAGAGCCCCGGGGGCAGCAGGGGAGGGAGGGGATTCTGCCCCTCTGCTCTGCTCTGCTCAGACCCACCTGGAGGTGTAAGGAAAAATATCGTGACACAGCATTCCAAAGTGTTTATGAAGAGACCACACTCCCAGCCCCCCTTACCACGGGTAAGGCTCATACCTCTGCCAATAAAGCACACAGTGGAAATTTCCACTGCAAGTTACAGCACATTTCCACCCTTTAACCCTACTCACACTGAAGTTTTGCAATTCTTTATGGTAGTTGAAATGTATAACCTTTACTTCACTAAAGATAACCAATCTGCCTTTTTTCTAACCTAACCTAATCTAATCTTTCTTGTTTAATTAAAAAAAATGCATTTATACAGTTCTAGTGAGAAATATGACGATGTAATAATTTGAATGATGAGCAGACAAATTACCAAAATCACAGATATTTGTTTTAAATTGAAATAATTTCATATAGGACAGCCTATTTGTAGATGAAATTGGTAGTTATATATTTGTCAAATATAATTTGTTTTATAGCATTTTTGTTTTAATAGTACACAGTTGTTAATATCTAACAAATTCTTTATTTTATTCACAGCAAATTGTTTTTATCCTGAACATGCTGATTGGCAGGATGCTTTGTGATCAGAAGACATCTCCTTTGCTGTTTGATGGGCCAAAGTTTTTAACCTGTAAAACTTAGTATTGCCTCCCAAAATGTATGCCCATAAGCCTAAATTTGCATTTATGAACCACTCAATAAGGTCATGATCTTACCCTAAAAGGAGTGGTATCTAAAGCAGATAGAATTAAGAGAAAGTAGGAGATGGGCAGAGAAGTGGCAAGGAGAAATAACTAGTAAAAGGGTAAGAGGCATTTCTAGGAAAATGTTTTCTAAGGCAAAATTTTGAGAAATAAGAGAACAAAAGATCTAGAAATGGGGATGGTAAGAAAAACAACAATGTCTTGGAGCTAAGCATGAAGAAAAAATGATATATGGCTTGGGCATATAAGATAAGGGAAAAGGAAAGACAGCTTGTTTTCAAGATACAATGGAGACATGATAATATTTCCCAAGATTCCTTAACCTTTGTTTGTGTTTTTTCCCCATTCTTCAATGACAATTCCTGGACAAGCTACACATGCCTCCACACCATCCTGAAAGGCTTTCATATCATGGTTTTGACTGTTACTTCTGACTGTGATTCTTTTGCTGCCTTCCTCCACTGTCCTGCACAAACACAAAACAGTAAGGGAGGAAGGAGAAAGTGACAAGGATGGTTATACAGGGCCTTAATGTTCCCAAACATGAGCCCTTTTTCCTGGCAGTCTTAGACAGCAGGATTAATTTTGTTCAGATCTGAAGTTTGAAAACTTAACAAAGATCAAGCTGTCCACTTCTCTGACATCACCAGTTTGTCTTCATTTTATCTGAGCATTCATGATAGTATTATGTCTCTGCCCAGTGTTATGAATCCAGTGCTTTTTAGTTGAAAGGATCTGCTTTTTCTTGAAGTGTGATCTTTGTAAGCCTTCTTCACTTCAGCTTTTTCATCTTTGTGCAAACTGGGAGATTTATATTTCTCCTGCCTTGTCTCATGTATTTAAGCTGTTTATTGCTACTTCTACTTGTTTAACACCCCTTTTTTTAACATTCTCAGTTGTATATCTTGATATCAAGCCTCATTACCTTCTGTAACATCATTTGCTTGAAGATCCCTTAAAGATGCTGACATGGAAAGCCATGTTCCTGTCCCTCTATTTGACCACAGTCTTCCCATAAGGGCAAGCTTTGCACCTGCCATCTCATCAGATTAAATTTTCTTGCCCACAATTTCTTACAATTCTTCTTACCTATTTTTTTTCCTAACATGAAGGGATTTTCCTATTTTCCCATGTCGGGAACCACTTTAAGGCACAACTAATTGACTAAATATTTAAATCTCAAATCTTGCTCCCATTCTGTACTAGTGACCAATCTGTATTGTTGCTTACCAGTCCTCCAAATTGTGTAACAGGCTTTAGCAATGATAATTTTACCTTTCTTCCAGGTAACTGGCTGAGACAACTCTGAGTATAGAGACAGTTGTCATACACAAGGGTGAGAAAGGGTACTCTGATCTTGGCATCACAGTCAAAAAATGTCACTTGTGTTGTCAGGCTTTATTTTCATTATGTTTATATTATTGACAAACACTTTTAGTACCGTCACATCTAGTACCATCTGTATTAATTAATTCATATCATGATAGATTTTATAAGAATTAGTTTCAAGTGGATGAATTAGCAATTATCTGGACTGCCCGCCTTTTAAATTCATGTGAAGCATTAGTTTTCTTTCCAGCATTCTGGAAGTTTTCCAGTGCTCCAACAGTTACTGAAAATCGACAGTTATGGTTCAGATAATGCTGAACTTTCTAGCTTGTTAAAACTTTAAATGCAAATTGACCTGCTGACTTCTCCCCTCCTTCATTTGTATGATATCCTCTCTTAGTTTTTGCATGGAAATTGTGCAATTATATCTCTGTAATAAATTAATAATCTGTGGTTTTTTTTTTCTTCTGCAGATACAGTCCAAAAATGGTAACAAATGCTGCCTTTTAATAATATTTTATTATGTCCGTGTACTGTGGCCTGTATATAATATTAGGAATCTATTCATTGTTCCTAATATATGAAAAATCTCATTATTATTCATATCCCTACAGACCGTAGATTTCTCTGTTGGAATGTTGATTTTTTTATCAACCATCAAAAGTTTCCAGATTTTAGTTTATTTTTCTTGCTGACAGTTTCCTGCTTCTTCCATTTGAGTACATATTTTTTGTATATAAAAACAAATGTACAGATCATTTCTGCTGCCACATTTATCACAAAATAGGGTTTTTTCAAAATTTTTCATGCTATCCTTAAAATGCTTTTTATTGCCAGGAACACTTTTGTCCCAGGCAGCTGATTCACTGATTTTTGGCAACATAAAATTAGATTTTCAAAAAGCCAATAAATATGCGTTTTTGTAACTTCAGTTTTCTTCTGTTTGACTTCGTAATCTGCTCAAATTAGAGTTCCTTGCACTTAAGTGGTGCAGTTGTCTTTGAAGTTACAAATGCTTAATTGATAATTACTGTTGTTGCTATTCCATTAGTGGCACTTAGAAATTAAAAAGTTGGAAGAATAAGCATAGATACCTTCTGTTCACACTATGAGTGGTACAGTCCATTACCTGCATTTAAATTTTGTGCCGTTATTTGTTTGTTTCTCAGACTGAGTGACTTGGGATAAAACAGTTTTCTAGCCTACACATGATGACCTGGTCCTTACAGGGCTGTCTCATGCTCTCTAGTGTGATAGGTACCCAGCCCCAAACAGCATGTTGCTTTTTTTATCTTTTAGGACATTGATTTGTGAGCATTCAAGAGCTCTATTTCTAACTTCCCAGTGACTTGTGAAAAAACAATGTAATTTTTGATGTAGACTGAGACTCTCCTTTCACATATCGCCCACTCAGTTCTTCCCAAGTAGTTGAGACTGAGTGTGAAGTGGAAAGTTACAGGTATGCCTGAGAGTAAACCTTCCAAATTACTGGCTGAGGTCAGGCAAACTGTGAGCAGTATCTTAACAGTTCTTTCAAATGACAGCAAACAAAGCTTCAGATCTTGTAAAATATTTAAAGCTGTGTGAAACTCAGCAGTTTTTGCTGGCAAATGTTCTGACTTTGGTCTGGCTGCAGTTTGAATAAGGTTTGCATACACTGAGAATTCAAAAAAAAAAAAAGTAAGAGGAAGCTCACCTAATAGTATCATGGTTTTGATAAAAACCTAAAAGCAAATAATTCTGATAATTTTCACTAAAAATCCAATTATGGTGTAAAAGTTATTCATACTTAGGTCCGAGTTTAGTTTGGAAAGCTTAGAGTTGCATTTTCCTTGTCACAGATGTAAGGGCAAAATTCAAGTTGTATGGAAAACAGATGAATCCTATTGAGTTGTACTAATATAGAAAAATTCACAGCTCTGAAAATACTGTTATTTCCTCTGAAAACTGGGATTCCCTGATCACCCTTGTAGTACCATTGTGGAAATTCTTCCATCTCATATCAGCTCCTAGCTTGATCTGTAGGAAACAAAATCATAGCATTAAATCATACTAGAAGTACATTCATCTCACTTTGAAAAGGGATAGAGAAAGGAATACCAGCTTTGTCTACCTCATTACAACACCTTTAAACTGGTGAAAAGGTAAAATTGAAGTATGTCTTCTGATTTCAGTCCAGAGAGTTTCATTCATTGCAGTGAGTGCGGAGCATTGTAAGATCACTAAATTCAGCAATCTCACAAACAAAATTAATTTAAGCTTTTTGTCAGTTCTTAGAGCAGTACAGGGCCCTTTGTCATGTGCTTTCTTACATTCCCAAACATAAATTTACATGTGATAGAAATGAAATAAAGTGGAAATGTGGAGGCACATACTTTGCCTCCACATTTCTACACATTTAGTATGTGTAGAAAGAAGTTGCCATACAGCTTCTTTCCACACATGCTAAAACATATTTTATTGAGCCAGGCTGCTTAGCGCTCAGCAAACCAGAGCCTTAAAAGAGCTGTGTGTTTCAGAATGCTGGAACATAATCATTATCACCTTCATAGTGACAGGTGTAGAAGCAATCTAGAATACCTACTCTGCCAGCTCCAGCTTTTGTTACAAAGTTTGTTTCAGTGAGAGCCTAGACATAGAACCATAGAACGGCCTGGTTTGGAAGGTACTTTAAAGATTATCCTGTTCCAACCCCCTGCCATGGGCAGGGACCCCTTCCAGTACACCAGGTTGCTCAAAGACCCATCCAACCTGACCTTGAACACTCCCCAGCTTCCCTGAGCATCCTGTTCAGTGCCTCACCACCCTCACACTCAAGAACTTCTTCCTAATATCAAAGCTAAACTCATCCTATTTCTGTTTAAGCTATTCCCCCTTGTCCTGTCACTACCTGCCCCTGTAAAAAGTTCCTCTCCATCTTTCCTACAGGCCCCCTCTGAGTACTGAAATGCAGCTCTAAGATCTCCTCAGAGCCTTCTCTTTTCCAGCTGAAGCACCCCAACTCTCTCAGCCTGTCCTTATAGCAGAGGTGCTCCAGCTTCCTCTGATCATCTTTGTGGCCTCCTCAGGACTCATTCCAAGAGGTCCATGTCCTCCACATGTTGGAGATCTCAGGTTTGGACACACAGGTGGGGCCTCGTGAGAGAGGCATTTACAGTTTTCTAGCAGCTCATAGGGTGTAGATTCTAAAGGACACAATTATTTTCAGGTGAAAAAGGGAAACCAAATGGATTAAAGTATTATAATTAGAAAGGTTCTCAAGAATCTTGTAATAATTGCATGAGTGTAATTCTTGTAAGGCTTGAAATAGGGTAGAAAAGAAATATTTTGTATATGCTCTCAAACTTTTTAATTTTTAAGCTTTTTTGGTTTTTGTTTTCTTTTTTTAAAATTGTAAATAATGATGTTGCAGAAGCCTGGAAGATAAGGGGATAATGTGTATATCTCAAACACTGTTAGCTGGATAGCTGTGGAGCCAACCAAGGATTGTTGGTAAGAACATATCTGTAAGAAAGAACAGGATGTGGCTGCAGAAGGGGCCATACACATCAAGGGCAGAAGTTTATCTTCAAAGGAGGACAAGAAGGACAAACAATGTCCTTTTCCTGTCTCCTGGAGATATACAGCACAACCCAGCACAGCAGGAAGTGGATATGGATTGTCAGGGGGATCAAGAGAAGCCAAAAGCCTCTGGCCCAGTTCCAGAAAGGTCTGACAGAATGAACTGCACATGAGAACTGATCTGCACAGAAAGAGAGAAATTTATCTCCAAGGTGGGAAAAACTTCTCTGTAAAAAGGTACCCCCACCAATCTGGGCCACAGGACACCCCATCAGCTGGATCAGCTCTGGAGCCAGGACTGGCAATCTCTCTCCTCTTCCCATTCTTTCTTTTCTTCTCTCTCCTGCTCTTTAACCCATCTGTTTCTCTTCCCCTCTTTAATCCATATCTCTCTCTCTTTCCTTTCACCCTACCCTTTTGTTCAAAACCCACTCCTGTGTGCTTGGACAGGGAGACCAGGGACTGATTTATACCAATGCCCATGCCCAGTGTGTAATTTACTAATGAAACTTTGCAAGCTTTTGCAGAAAGTGACTTCTCTTCCTTTCTACCACCAGCACTGATACTCCCCTTCCTCTTAAGGGTGAGATGCCACACATGGATGTCACTGTATTTAAATGGATATATTAAAATTGTATGAAATTTATGGCATCATATTGGTATGTTTATATTGAGAGACTGAAAGTTTTAGACAAAAAACTGCAAAAGTGACTGAAACATAATTTATAAATAGGTATAATGACGTTCAATAAAGTAAAACTTCCTTTTTGCACAGGAATTTTAAAAGCCCCTTTTCAACATGCTTATTAAAACTAAATATAAGCAAAATTTGTTTTGTGAATATTGGCCACATGTTACCTGCTTTTCTCCTTTCTGAGCTTTAAAGGAAAAAGGCACCAAAGAATTGGTTCTTATACAAAGCTGTTTTGAGGCTTCTCTGTTTATCACAATTACTCTGGAACGATCTCCCTTCCCGTCTCAATAAATGTGCAACTGATCTTCGCCAGGTTCTCCTTGCTTCTGGGATAATTTCCCCATGGGTGTGTGCTCAGTTGTACCTTCCCCCTCCATCCATCCATAGTTCAGGGGTTCTAGGACCCACAATTGCATTTTGAAATCTTTTGTTGCCCCTACTGTAGCTCTCTTGCCTGCTCCTTAGTGACTGAGGGTTTCCTGTACATTTTTTTTACTCCTTTCCACACTTTCAGTCTACTAAAATTACTCTTCCCCCCATTTAGAGTGTTAAGTTTCTTTTATTCACTTTTCCTGGTGTTGGTGTATGGTTTGTTTTCCACCCAACTTTAGCTGAAATAAACTGTGTTTTAGACTCAAAGCTGACCTTCTGCTCATTTGTGTATGTAGATAAGTACATCTGTTATCTCTCCAAGCAACTAAGTTGTGTGTTCCTCACACGGGTCTGGGAAAGAAGAATTTGACTTTAATCTAAGCAGAGAAAAACCTGATTAAATGTTCTTTCAGTCAGAGGGGGACCTTTAATCAAATCTTCAATAGAAACTGGCTATAGAGCTGTTGTTTAAAATTGTGTAGACAAAATTACTCCACAGCTATTGTTGGAGCTATTAGGGTGTTTTGAAATTTGGGGAAAGAACAAACTGTACAAAAAGAAAACCTAATGTGCATATTTCTGGCAGCAGGCAGAGCTGAAGTTGAAAGTTCTGACAGTGTACTGAAAGTGGACAAACCTATTTTCAATTCAACCTTTCAACTGCAAGATTGAAGAGAATAAGCTTATAAAGGAAACAATTCACTAATAATCAAAGTCTGGGCAGTTAGATTTTTTCATATGGGCTAAAACTTATTACTACAAAAGTGGTTTTGATAATAGATTTTCCTTTATGTTCTGATTTGTACATTTTGGCCTTGAACAATTAGACATAACATTACTTTAACCAGAGTCAAGAATACTAAACCAGGATGCTAAAAATGTGCATGAAACACAGCAAAAAGGTAAAATGAATCTCTCAAAACTGTTGTAGACTCTGCTGTTAATGTATTTGAAGCCTTGTAGAAGCAGTACATGTGTACAATGGGCTACATTATGCCTATAAGGGACAGGAACCAGGAGTCATGTTGTCCCAGAAACATCATCTAGTCTGGAAGAAAGTCCCTATGACTGGAATTCACTAGGACCTGAGATTCTCAGGCAGGTTTTGACCCATTACTTGGGATCTTAAGGAATGGTACAGCCAAACAGGACTGAACCACAGGCAGCATGCTCCTGCACAGCAAACATTGTCTTCAAGAGTGAGTACTTCACAGTGGCAGCAGAACATTCATGTGAATTTTTTAAAAATTCCATTTAAAATGGGTCTAATTAAAGACTAGTAAGGAAATATTCAAGCTGATAAATACAGCTTCTGAATTTTAAATGCCAAATACAACAGGCTGTAGAAGATCAAAAGAAGCAAGTTGACCACATTGTAGCATAAGATTTTTAGCAAGTCAAATTAAAAAAAAAAAATTATTAAATTTTCTTTGTTAATGAGATGATATAAATTTTCCTCGGTTTAAATTCGTCCCTGTTTAAGGGTATGTAATACTGTGTTCTTGTTTCTTTGTATCTTTTACTTTCATATCCTCCCCTGAAAGAACTTAGGTGAATTGAAGGAATGGAATAAAAAGCCTTTAAAAAGTTTTGAAGTAAAATCACAATTCTGAAGAACCAAAGTGGAAAAAATGCACTTAACAGTTACATATAAAGAAGATACAGAAAATAAGTATGCACGTGCAGTATGACTTTTAAACTTTCTATATATGTCAATTTCACTGGAAATTATAATAAACAAGAAGCTCAGTTTTTAGATGGTTAAATGGATGTGACCTCAATAATTTGTGGAAGAATTCTCCTAGCAATATGCAGAATGTGTGAGGTATGAAAACTAAAAAATAAAGCTGGCTCAAAAAAGCTTGCAAACTATTACTGTCTATCTTGGTCACTGTGGCAGGATGTAAGTACTCCAAAGAAACTTTGATTGAAAATTCTCAGCTAATATTGGGAATTTGACAGAAAGAAATTAGATTTCTACCCAGTCATTCAGGAGAGTGATCTCATGGTTTGTCATTTTATCTTTCTTAATTACTTAGAATCACTAACCTCCTCTCCATAAATCATATCCTTTAAATTGCTGTTAGCAACAACCCTGTTACAACTTAGTCACAGTGTCAGCAGAAAATTAAGTGACTCCTCAACTCTTTTAGGGATGAACTTTGGAAGTTAAATTGATGAGGAATACTGAAATCATAAGGTCAATTACAGTATATAATACTATATTTTGGCTTTACATTTCAGCTATACTGAAGTTGCAATTCAGCAAAGAACTTGAGCATATGCTGTTGAAATAAATGGGATTTAAGTCTGAGCTTATGCTATATGTACATAGATAGATATGCATTGAAAAGCTTTGTTACATAGGGGTGATTTGTTAACATAGAACTAAATTAGCATTCTTTTCCTACATTTTCCAAGTCTGCATTTAAATAAACACTTTTTTCTGACTTGAATTTTACAAATTATTTTTAGGATGGGCAATCTGTTGGCAATTAAAATCTGATATATTTTCTTGCACTGAATAATATCTTACCAGTGTTATTTATTTTATGTATTTAAGATGAAAAAAGGCTAGACTAGAAATACTTTTGTATGATTTAAGATTGCTGTATATTTATCCAAATTAATTGTATAACTGACTTTCAAAAAACACCCTGTATAGCCTATGCAAAATGGTATGTAGTATAAACCTGTTGCATGCAGAGTAAGAATATATATTGTCCACTAGAAAAAAAATGAAGAGTGCTTGTAAAAGTGTAAATATATGGCAAATCATCTTCAGTAATTTAGTAATGCAGACTGCTTCCATCTTTCATTTTGTGATCTGCATTCAGAAGGCATTTTATGTAAACTTATATATTTGACTGTGAGAGGGGGAATAAGTCTCAAATATTTACACCAACAGGATATACTGTGTTTATTATTATTTGTGTGAGGAAGGTTTCTTATGCTGTAAGCTCTAAACTTGAATTTTGAAAAAGATAATACAGTCTCAGTAAATGAGAAAAACCTTTTAATTCCCCAATGAGATTATAGTTCTAATTAGTAGTATTAGAATTGTCATTTGTAACACATCAAGTTACATTTTTGCATTAGCTTCTATAAATAAAATATTTTCATCAACTTTACATTTGCCTGCATGGCAGATGTGCTGATTATTCTGCACTTCTCTGGAAAACACTTAGAAACTTGATACGGAGCCAAAATATGCATGGAGACAAGTAAATTGCCAATTGTAACATTTTTTTGCCAGCAGCTTCCTTAGTCAAGCAAATCAAGTACCATTCTATCAGCACTAAAATCAGACAGCTTGAGACTCTGCTACCATTTTAAAACTTTCCCTTAGCAAAGACACTGTAGTGGAAAATCCCCAGCTTAGAGGTGGGGATAGAGAAAATGTAATCATTTACTTGTCACTATGTGTGCCTGTAACCAGGACCAGCTTTCCAGGTATTCCAGCCCCCAATTACTGGGCTCAAGTGTGGAGAAGGATCAGAAATACATTAAATAGATTAGAAGTGAGACTGTTTTTCTCATTAAAAAGATATAGCTACAGCACAACTACACTGTAACCCTCAACAAACAAGGTTTGTTAAGTTTTGTGCAAGCAGGGGAATGATGATGTTATTGTGTGTTCCCTTTTCATTCCCCTCTCTGATGGAGCATTTGGGCCCTGTGAAATAGCTGAGACAGAAAGAAAAGATTTTTGGACAAACATCACAGGGTAAGGTCAGGGCATGGCTGATCTCTGAGGTGCATTACTGTGACAATGTACCCTAAATATTTGGATGATCAATATGCCATATAATCCCTTGTCCCCTGTTCCCAAGTATGTACTTTCCCCTTGCTGATGATCTGTTGGTCTCTATGTTCTACTAAAATAATGGTAACAGAGCTAAAAAAGGGGATCCAGGAGAGAAATCTTTTCATATTGTGGTCTCCATTCCTTCCAGAACTGAATGCAAATATGTTTCCTCTAGAGTGACATTTTGCCTCACTCAGTTTATTTTTATAGCAGAGTTCATTTGACTCATAATGTGAGTGTTTTTTCCTGCTTTAAATCTATTCACTCAGAAGCCCAGCTCTTCTTTCAGCTCAGGCTGGCTGCTTGCTCTGGAGTGAACTGGTCTATGGCTCAAACCAGCACAACCCACCAGCAGCTAACACAGCTTTTCTGAGGGAGAGTTACTCCTTCAATTGAACACTGCTAGGCCTTCACCAATAAAGACACTGGACATTCTCCATGGCTCTCTAGGCAGAATTGTGGTGGGTGATTTTTTAACTATGGTGACAAAAACCTGGGGGGTAGTTTCTCGGAGCACGGTAGTACCAGCACAGACAAAGTAACTCAAGGGTTCTGACAACAGTCACAGCCAAGTGATCTCAGATCTGGCAGCTCAAGTGATTGGAATTACAAGTCTACTGCTTTGCTGGACCACCAGAAGAAATCACCTTCTCAGTAGCAAGAATTTTGTTTGCTGCTGAATGAAACTGTTTTATTTGTTTCTTAGCTGCCCCAGTCCATGGGCCACTGCATTAAAACCAACTACCACTGACTCAGTTCTGCATTAATGTGAGATCTCTGGGCTGTAGTTGCCATGTCCAAATACCAGCTGGGGGCTTCCTGCACAAGAACTGGGTTGCTAGAAGCAGGTATTAAGCATAGCTGGCAAATCCCTCTGCTGCTGTTTGCAGCACACCTGAAGTAAACCCACCATTGATTTTAATTTGTTGTAGGGCACTGTACTGACATCAAGCCAGGCTGTTCCTGAAACAGCTGATCTGTGAACAGCTCAGCCAGCACTGTACCAGGAACGGGCCAAACTGAAGATGGAGATAAACTTTTGTCAGCTGTCTTTTTTCATTGATTTGGGACCCAAGGTAGATGAGTTAAAATGAGAAGATGATCTCATTCTTTTAATCCCCCTCAAAAAGACAGACACAGTGATTGTATCTGTGATTGACCTTTCCAAGATATGGCCCCTTTTAGCTGCACAAATTTGAGGACTTGATTGCAATGCTAGAGATGATGCAAGAGCTAAAGAACTGCTGGACTTCCCCTGGTAGCATTTCAAGTTTTGCATACATATGAGTGTGTTCATTAGGATAAAGCCATTGGAAAATCAAAGTCATCAAGTTGGTAGTGAGCTTTCCAGCTGAACCTGTCCCCATTACATGTTACACAGGTGCATTATGGAGAAAAACAAGTAAGAAAAGAGAACTATCAGTATGCCTGACTTGTTGATGATAAGGCTTACAAAAACCATTTCTAAGTGGTTTATCACATAATATTTCCTTCCCAGCTTCCCAGCCTCCCAGTCAACACAGCCTTATGGATGGCTAGGACCATTTAATTAGTTAATGACATAGTGTAATCAGGTGAGCACAAGAGAAGCTTCACAACTTTTGTTTTGTTTCTTCTGTTCTACATGTTATGCAGTAGGTCCTATAATCTATCAGATAAGCCTGCCATTTTCTAGCAAGCAAAAGTTTCCCATGTTTCTCAGGCACAACCCACAAAGTGGTCCTATATTAAAAAAAAAAAATAAATAAAAAGAAAAGAAAATTAAAAAAAAAGAAAAGAAAAAAAAAGAGAAAAGAAAAAAAGAGAGAGAGAGAGAGAAAAGCAAGCCATACAGAAAAAAGAGAAGCTTTAGAAATGTTTTCTCAGTTTAGCAGTACACAGTAGAATGGCATGCATTTGAACTATGTATGTCCCCTGGAAGCCCTGTTATTCACCAATAAAGACTGTTGGTATGGAAAGCATGTCTAAGGCACGTTGAACAATAAAAAAAACATTGCACATGAGAAGCATGAAAGCATGAATACATAATAAAATTGTTACTGAATTAATCGTAGATTTTTATAATTTCTTTTAACTTTTAGTCCGAACTGGGCACATTTCTATGCCTCTTGTGTAGTTCAAGCAAATGTTTAAATTTTGGTGCAGAAATTGGCAGGTGCCAGAATAATTTTTATGGCCATTATACAGCATGGCTGGCTATATTATTCTAATAATACTGTAAGCATTTTGATTCCAGGAAGCTAACAAAGACTTTCTACCCTTTCTTAAAATGGCAGTTTGACTGTGAAATTATGTAAAGGAGATACATCAGCAAAGATGCTACTTTAAGTCACATATTGCTATTTCACAAATGTATGTTGTGATTTATTTTACATTTGCATCATACATTCCTTCTCAGTTTATTTCTCCTTTGCAGTAAATTCCATGGAAACATTGTTTGTAACTGTAAATAGCATTATAAAATGCTATTTTCACTCAGTGCTGCCTTTTAGTCTGGAGACAGAAGACTTTAGTAAAAGATGTGCTGAAGCACAAATAATTTTTTTAAAGAAACCAAATGACAAGAAGTCCACAGAGAGCACGAGATTGAACAGTTTCAAGATGCTAAAATTTCCCATGGGACTTCCAAACCCACACAACCTACCATGATGTCTTCAGCATGGCATGCAGGTGACACAACCATAATTATATTACAAAGGCATGAAATAGGTCAGGTCAGATAAAACAGGTGGAGTCAGTGAAACTTTAATAATTGATTTAGGAGCAATATTACCTGGATCAAATTCCTGATTTGCAACTAGAAATTCATTAAGTTGCTGTAGTAACATGTGCCAGCTACTAGATTTATATATATAGATATGTATGTATACATGCTGACTTCACCAGCAAGCTTGAATAAGGTAATACTTGGCTCCTTCTGACCTCCATAGTCAGGAAAACAGGCAATCCACTCATCCACTCATGTTAATTGCATATTGCTTCTTTGATCTGCTTAGCAATTCTCAGTCAGGTTTTCCTGCACACTTATAAGTAGAGACTGTCTGTGAGACAATCACATGATCTATTACAAACCAATATTTATTTGTGAAGTTTTTGTTAACAGATTAGATTTGTTTGTGTTTTTGAACAAGCACAACTGTCAAAGGAATTTTTACTTTGAATGAGTCAGCACTGCATGTAATTTATATGGTGCCTTCTTATTTTTAATCACAGAAATCTAGATTTTTCAGTATCTAAAGCAGCACAAATAATCAGTTTTTCCTAGTAATGTATATTGTGTCACAATATAGGTGTATCAAGAGTGTCTTATTTCTTTTCTTCTTTGAGAACATGATTTATTAAAGGAAAACCTGGTGTTACAAATATCCAGGACTTCAGGCAGTGGAAGGACACAAATCGATACATTAAACCGGTAGAAGCTAAAAAGAGATCTGAGGCTGCCAAGTCCCAATTATTTGCAATAGAATAGTAGTAAAAGAACATTACCAAAATCGATGCTTTTTGACTTAAACACATGGGGAGATCATGTACCCAAAGTTATGCAATAATCTTATTGTGAAACAGTGGATCGTCCTGAATTCAAACAAGACTTGCAAGAAGCAGAAGAAAGAAAGTAAATCTGGCATCAGTTTATCACTCAAGCATTTGTTTTTGAAAAATGAGCAGTACCCCAGAATAAAACAGGAAAACATTGGACAACTTGGCCTTCTTTGACTGGCATTCTCTGGAGATACAAAGACACTGAAACCACTGACAGGATTATGATGTGTATATTTATTATTCACAATTATTAAGCACTCCAGAACTGAAATCTGTTTAATCAAAAAAGTGCAATATTCTTGATGAATTTATGACTGAGAATAATAATTTATATTCAGCATTTTAGTTAAACTTGAGCAATACTGACAGGTAATATTGACTCCCCTTAGAAAAGAAGCATGAGAGATGAAGAGAATTTATTCAAAGGTGATTGGGTATGTCTGTGATAGGTGCTACTGAAGAACCTAAATGGACAGGTAACATTTATAACCTGAGCATGTTAGCTGGCACAGACAAGAATCAGGAACAACCAAAAAACCACAGGTGAAATGTGAAGAGTAAATTTAATTTTGTTACCTCACCAGCCTGGAGCGCTCGGGCAGAGGCACAGAAGAGGGAACAGAGGCACCACTTGGGGGCTTGGTCCATGCAGAGGATCAACCAAACTGCTATTTGCACCTGTACTTCAGGGGTTCAAGCAGGTGTAGTTTGCTACTCTGCTTGGGTCTTTCCCACAGTAGAGGAGAAAGAAAGAGAGGGAGAAAGAGAGCTCACCAGTCCTGGTTCAGGCGAGCCACTGGGGTGTCCAGGATCCTGGGGCACACACCTGGGCTTCATGGGGGTACCTTTGCATAGAAAAGTTTCCCTGCCCTGGAGATGAGCTTCTCTCTTTCTATGCAAATCAGTTCTCAGGGGCAGTTTGTTCTTTCAGACCTTTCTGGAAATGAGTTGGAGGCTTTGGGGGTCTTGGGTGGTCTTGATCCCCCCTACAGCCCATGCCCACTTCTTGGCCTCATTCCTGCTGTGCTGTGCTGTGTTGTGCTTATTCCCAGGAGCCAGAACAAGGTCAATTGTCCCCAAAAGTGTTGCCTTTGCTGTGTGTGCTCCCTTCTGCAGCCACATCCTGTTCTTCCTCACAGCATGCTCTTACCAGCAATTCTTTGTTTTTACCAACAATCCTTGTCTGTTACCATGTAACTTTGGTTAGCTCCACAGCCATCTGGCTATGGGTGTTTGAGAGATACACAATATCCCCTTCTGGGATTCTACAGCAATAATGCACCATTCTGGGTAAATTTGTTGGTAGTTTTGAAGTAGCACTTGGTTGAGGAGCAGAAGATATTAATTAATTTCAGGCAAGCAAAACAGCATGAATGACTCAAAGTATGATTATGGAGTTTTTTTGTTGTCATTTAAAAGTCAAATACTGGCAAGAAATCAGCCAGCAGGGGTTAAAACTGTTCTACTGTATTGCAAAATTATTGGGGTGTCTTTGGCTACGTTGAAATGAGTGTATTAGACCGCTTCCAAGGACTGTTCCAGAGGCATAAGGCTCTGCCATTTACTTAAGTGTCATCCAGACAACACAGTGGCCTTGAATGCCTTTGGGTGATAAATTTCATCCAAGAGTCATTTAATTATCTCATCAAGGCCCTTAAATAACCCTCTTGATCTGACTTTATACGTACATTTGAAAGGTAATCTACTTTATCCTATATAAAGGATGCTGTTTCACTCCATTCACCAGACCAATGCAGCAAGAAGCAGAAGGATTGGCTTCCCTGAGAAATCAGATTTCCACATTCTGCCCCATCTCAATACTGTCTGTCATGACAGCTGACATAAGGTAGGGCACAACCTCAGGAGAAAACATCTCTATTGTGTAAGACCACTCTATTTATTGATGAGACCCAAAAAGCCTTACTATTATGAAGGACAAAGGATCTTTGTTTTCCTTCTAACAGTGCCTAAACTGAGAGCAGAACAGACTCCCAAAACATGTAAAAACAGGGACCAAGGATGAACATTCCCAATGCTCTTGCTTGAAGCTGGGCTCCAGGGAAGATAAAAGGCTGCCTGAAAGCAGTCCAGTTTGGGGAAAACAGTAACCAGTCTTTAGAAGAAAAATTACAAAGTTAAAACCAAATCCTGCTGGATGGGGGATTTCACTAGGCTTTCTCCCTTGCCCAGAACTCATGGTCCATGGGTCCAACAAATTCAGTCCACAAAGAAGCTCTTGATCATTCATTTCACTCTTTCTCAATTCTTCATCTTTCAACTGACTTGGTTAGGAGAGACACAGCAGCCAAGTTCCTCATAGGACCACCAACATCTCCCAGGGTATGTAATTCTCAATCCTTTTGTGTTATGCTTTGGGAAGATGTAGGACAGTAAGGCACAGGCAAAAGTGCCTCAAAGAAGACAGAGTAAGTTTCAGAGAAGACAGAGTAAGTTTCAGAGTCCATGAATGTGCGGGCTGAAGTGATTGTTTATGAATAGAAGAAAATAGATGGGTAAGAAAGCCTTGTCATGGAGCTTTGCTCCATCTTGTAAGCACCTGTGGAGGGAGGCATCTGTCATCAGTCCTCAGATGGTGAAACCACTAATTGCATGGTGAAGTGTTACCTCTGAAAGCCCCCAAAAAGGAGCAGTGACCTGGCTTGCAGTATGAGCAGGACCATCAAAGGGCACTCACAGAGTATCTCCTGCTCTCAAGTTTATTATCCCTCCTCTAGCTCCACTGTCACAATGGACATGGCTATTCCCAGGCCAGCCTGGAGGATAGGGGATACTTTCACCTAAAGGTGTTTGAATAAACATGTAAGAGGTTTTACACTCCTGCTCACAGCCTGCTTCTTATCTCATCCCTTTATTACTTCTATTTCCTTTATGTTTTCTTCTTTTACTTCTTTGTTATCTTTTTGTCCGTTGTCTAGGAAAACAAATCCTTTGCAAATCTATGAAGTTTCTGCCCAGTTTTAATTAATCTTTTGTCTTCTATGAGGTAAAATCCCAAAACAAGTCTGCTGGACTTTCAGCAGAAGATCATGTCCTTTGATCAGTTAATGAATTTTGATTTAAGGCCAAAGCTTCAGGAAATAATTTTCTAGATTTTATTTAATGAGATTTAATTTACATTAAAATGAACACACAATGAATTGCTTGAAAGACTCGAGAGGAAAGATGTCTCGTACTTGTATATCCTTCACTGGCACAAGCATAATCTCATTTCCAAATCCTAAAAGTGAAATACAAGACAAGTTATTCTGAATCAAGTAAGTATGTCTGCATTTAACACCAGGGAACTCCTGAGAAGAATAAAACTTACTAAGCTTAGGGATTCAATGACCAATAAATACCTTTTCATCTTGGTTCTCCTTTGGCTTTTGTGCATCAGCTCACTGTAAATTCCAAGGCTGGGCACTAGACAGTTAATAATTTTTGCAAAGAGCAGTTTCAGTCAGCCTTTCAGAATGTCAGGCTGGGATTTCAAAGGAGTCTAACCAAGTTAAGTACTCATCACCTAATGGATGTCAAAGGGTTTAAATCCCTTAAAGATCCCTAAATGGAGAGGAGAAACAGTAGGTCTTTTTGATACAATGGAAATAAGAAAAGTCTTGTTCCAGGCAGATTTACAAACATGAAATATTTATTAGTCACCAGTGGTAAGATTTTTTTGCTAAAATGGCAAGAATAATGAATTCTGATACTTTTAATATTTTACTGAGGAGCTAAGAAATCCTTTGTAGACAAAAAGGGGTTCTCCTGGATACCATTAAAAACCATGTGAATACACTTTGAAATTTTTAATTCAATAAACAAATAAAACAAAATGCACAATACTACACAAAATGAAAATAGATCTTTCCTGACCTTTCAGAAACAAGGACAGAAGCCTCTGGAAGGCTACAATACAATCCCATCACACCATAAATCAAGATTACCTTTCCAGACTCACTCTTCCCCTTTTGATCTACATAGGCTTGCAAATTTCTTTAAAACTGAAATCAGAAAAAACTAAAAGAGGAAGGATCCTGAATGCACTTTAAAAAAACCTGAGTATTTGAAAAGTCCCTTTTGTTTTTGGCAGTGAGATTTGACAATATTGACAATTTGAACTTCCTGCCTCACATGACTCAGAAAAAAAGAAATAGGCTGTGCTACTTAATTGTCTGTCTGGGAAGTTGCCATTTCTTTTTATATTTTCTTGTGTTCTTGATTGTTTGGTTATTTGTGTTAGGACAAAAGTGGTATAATTTATATTTAGAGGCAATTAATTTTCAATGGAAAGAAGACAGTGGTTGATGAGATTACAGCATGAAAGAAGGAGGCAATTTTGAATGAAAGTACATTTGAAATTAAATGCTTTTCTAGCTATAGAAAGGGTTTTTTTTTACATTAACAGTGATGAGACAGAAACATAGCTATAGATATAGGTTCCATAGATACGCCACAGCAAACTCCATGCCAGCACATGTATGTAAAAAAACCACTCCAGCTATATCATAGATCTTTGCTGTTGTTGCCATCTCACTGAAACGTGCTGTCAATATACTCCTACATTCTGTGTAGACACTCACAAAAACATCACAAAGTCAAGATGTTGGATTTCTGCACTGTCAGAAGGTAACAAAGACTCCTGAAACAGTAACAGTAGTTACCTTTTGCCCGCCCCCCCCCCCCCTCCCCATTCCAGAAATCCTAAATGCAAATTCTGATGTTAAAAAGAAAGTCAATAATGGTGCATAAAGAATAGTGAAAAAGACACTTCTGGAACACAAGTGCCTTACAGCTAACTGGAATGTAAACTTAATTAGTGTTCTTAATATCCTAAATGAAGTGTCTGGAAGGATTCCATGCCTGTAAGTACTATAAGCCACTGTACTTTCCATCACAGAGCTGGCTCTGCCTCAATACCTGTGACTGCACGAGTTGTCTTTGGTCAGCATTCCCCTGGACTGCCTTCAGGGGTTGGCCAGCTTTTGACTAATACCATGACAGACTGGAAGATACCAAGTCACTGCTTTTCTCAGAGTTCATTACACTACTAACTTTAGTCTGCTGCAGATGAATATTTTCATGGGCTCACCCTTGTACACCTGACTGCTGCAGAGAGTGTGTGGCATCGGATCTGAACAGTCTTCCAGACTGACAGCTGTGGCTTTTCCTTAATGCACCCCTGAACAGATATTTACAGCAGGTGCAACAGTATAGATCAAGCTCTTCATACAACTTGAGTTTGCAATCTTGTGTCCAGATGTGACATTGATAGTCAAGATAACTTTAATTTAAGCAGTAAGTCTTTGACTTCTGAGTACAGGTCTACTGAGTACTGGTCTACTTCTGCCTCTGAGGAAAGGTGAAAAATGTCAGAGAAGGACACAGGCAAAACCAAGTTCATATTCTAGTCCTAGTGAGGAATCAGAGTTGTAGCCTCAAAAGAAGAAGAAGACGACACACACCTAAAGAGAAGTAGTAAAAGAATATGATTTATTTGAACTAGGGAGGTGAAGAAAGTTCCTGCCTGTGTTCTCATTAGGGTTTTCTATGTACTCTTTTCAAAGGGCTAGACTGCCAGATAAACCTTTGGAAATAATAAAGTCCCATTTATTCCTGTGGAAGCCTTGCCAGTTGACAGAGTACTAATTCAGGGCTTTTACTTACGGGGCACTGTTCTACAGTGTAGCAAAGTAGAAGTGGACCCCAGTAACAGGATTTCTATCCCTGCCCTTGACCTGTATCCTTTGCCTCGCAAGCCTCTAGTTCTCATTAACTTGTTATGTCTTGAATTGTTGCTTCTCCTCTTTCTCCAAATCTTTTCTTTATTTCAGCACCTTCTTCCTTTTCCCATACCCTTATGTGCTAATCAATTTGAGGAGGAATGTTCGTGCAGATTTCCTCTGTTGTTTGGCCTCCTCCATCTCTTTCCAATCTATCTTGTTACTTTATTCTTTCACCTAACTGTTATCAGAATATGCTCAGGACTTTAGCAAAAGTAACCTGATAGAGGAAGTCACAAAATATGTATGAACAAAATCACAGAATCAGAAAGCTTGTGCTTCAATAGGAAGCAGGAACAGTTTCCTTGTAGAAAGACATTGTGTGATGAATATATTACATTTCTTATCATGTAGGGAAGTGACACAGCTTTCCAAATCAAAAGAAGTCCAATGATTCCCAGAAGGTTTCACACAAAACTAAATGCAGTTCTTAAAAACCACCAGATTCTGCTTTAAGACTGTTAGTTTTAGAAATATATGAGATACATGGTTTGCCATTATGTCCATGAAAGTAGCTTGAGTGAACTTCAGAGGAATGTGCAATTCCATAATACCTCAATAAGTTGGGTACTTCTTCCCACCTCTAGCAAATGCATTGGTGGTTTATGCCTTGTGTCATAATAATTCATCCCTTACTCATTTATGACTCTCTATATCATTGTTATTCCTATATATAGTATTTTTACACACTTACTGCAGTCTTGCTGAAACTTGTAGCAGTGTTCCAAGTTCTGTTTATCCACTGTGTTAATAATGGTTTTGCTCATTTTTAGGGGTTTTATTAGGCAGTTTCAGGATAAGCAGCTGTTATCTGATCTTTGGCTTAGTGTAGGAACATTCAGCTATTATGCACAGATGAAGTTATTCTCAGGACATGTGTTGAACAGTAAATTGGCTTGTTGAATGGTTTAATAGAGTTGTGCAATAGTACATAACACTGGCTAGCTCTCATTTCTCACTAGTTTTACACGTGTAAAGTATCTCAAACTTCATTTTCAATTAAGTACAGTACAGTTGTGGAAAAACAAAGGTAAGTTGTTATTTATATTCTAAGAGTATGGAAAAATTTTATTTTATAGGAAAGACACAAAGGGAGATATCTGTCATCACATTTCCTCAGGAAAAACCCACAATAATGTATTTTTCAATGCTGCCTTTTAATGTTTATTACTTAACCTCAGTAGCTGTGGATTTTATAATTTTCTTTACCCCGGCAATTTATGTCCAGTCATACCGAGGAACTCTGTGAACAATATTAAAGAATGAAAGCTTTTCTGGATTATAGTGAAATTTGTCATTATCCACTATTCTTGTTATGATAACCTCCACATAATTAAAGAGGAAACTGACAAAGCATCTGTGATTAGGAGAGAAAAAACTACTTGAGTTTATCTCCTGATTTTCTCTGTCTAGTTTTCTCTTAAAAGAACATAAGTACTTCTCTTTCTCCTTGATTTTCTTTTCACTTGCTGACCTCTTACACAAAAGCCCAATCTGTCAATCCCCACATTTGTCATAGTCCCAGTAACTCAAATCAGGCTTTTGGCTCTAACGTTGAGCAATAGCTTTTGATTGCAGCTAAAACTTTGTGTATTAGCCTGGTTGGTGCTCTGATTTTATTGGAATAAAGAATAACAAAAATACAGCATGTGTAGTTTTTCTAATGATGAATAACTCAGCTGATAGTATGATAATAGTTTCCACAGTAGCAATATTAATTATAGTAATTTTAATAAACTGTATCACAGCTATCACATAAAAACCTAATCATGCAGAAATACTTCCTTTAGTTCTTGTTTACTCTAAAATACCATGATCTGGCAGCTGTGAGTAGTTAGTTACTTGATCAACAATGTACATGCACACACAAAGGTAAAGTAATATAAAGATATTTACACTGAAAACAAAATCAAAACAAATTATTCACTCATAGGGAGATTATATCAGCACAGTAGCTTTCATGAGGCTTGAAGAAGTTTCTCTGCCCAGTAAGTTAGTTTATTAAGAGGAAGTTCAGGGCAGCAAAATGCAGCCTTGCCATGTCTGTGTCAGCAAGGTCCAACAGCCACTTTAGGACGTGGGAAATGACCTCCTTTCTCTCCTTTGTGCCAGACACTGAGAAATCATTCACAGACAGGTAAAGGAGCTGGGCCTAAAACCTGGCAGTCCTGCAGTACCCCTGGAAGCTGCAGGACAGCTGCATGCAGGTTCTTGGGTCTGCCAAGGAGGGAAGCCTTCTCGTACCTGGTGCCTGCCAGCGTGGTATGGCAGTGGCTAAAATTCCATTTTCTTCCACTGGGACCTGCACTGTACAAACTACAGCACCAAAGGCTTGAAACTGAGCCTAAACAGGAGGCAAATGAGGGAGATTTCAGTGTTTATCAGAGATTTGTGAAATATGACACTTGCATTCCACAGGGCTTGTTCAGGCTTTTTTTACAATTTCACTTAATGTAGGCTTTAACAACCCAAGGTCTGCTATGAGTATCAGCTTCAAATGAACTCCAAAGGATTCACAATGCAAAACCATTAAAATATGAATTCTATATAAAGAAATCTAGTCTACAGGATAAGCCTAGGTAATTTAATGACAGGAAGTAATAAAAAAAACAGTGACTGCATTGTGTGTGTGTGTGTTTTACACAAAAAGCACTAGACAATTAATCTCTATTTAAGCAAGGTGAAAGAGTGACATAAATAATACTTCATGTTTCATATCACAAATCTGTCTGGTTGCCTGCTTAAAGGAATTAGAGCTTAGTAAGTTTAATAGGATTTATTAAGGGTTTGAACAACCTCTTGTTGAAATCAAAAGTATTTCCCAGACTTCCATAAAGTTCATGTGGTTCTGGCCTTTAGATGCCTCAGGTTCTAGTAAAAAATTCTGTGAAACATGTTGACCATGGCTATCTAACTGATTTCATTTACTGTGTTACTGACAGACAATTCTTGTGCTTTAAAGAAATCACTAATGAATCACCTTTGAACTGGGGATATGCTTTGCCAACACTCCTGGAGAAATACTGTTTCATTTAGTTGTATTGTATAATTAAGGCTTTGTTTTTTACCCAGGTTTTGTAATATAACATCAGATTTGGACAGGGGCACTATATATTTTTCGTTTGATCATATCCAAGTCTGAATTAATCACAGCAATAGAAAGGGACTTTATGGCTCTCCCAATTCTTAGGTAAATGAGAACTGAGTTGAAGAATGTGATTTCTTTCCCCACCAGGGTAAAAAACCCTACTTTTAGCAATCAGAACTTTTGCACTCAGAAAATGTTTAAGGAATTTCCTCTGCATGTCTCCAGAAGCAAAAGAAGTGAGAAAGGATTGTTCTGCATATGCTAAAACACTAATGAGCCCTACAGCTGAAGCAGCTTTTGCTACTCATTGATTTACAGATTAATAAAGATTATTGTTAAAAGAGTAATTCTGAACATTTTGTGACCTCCTGCATAGTGCAGCAAAGAATTTCATTTATTCTTGCCCTGTGCTCTAGGAAGTCTTTGTACTTGCAAAGAACCAAAGACACATAAAAATGTAGCACTATGGGACTACAAGGAACTGAATTGATTCTTACAATTCAGTCATCTAATTTGCAAATGGTTGAAAGATAACCCAATGGAGAATAAAACCTACTTTTGCCTGAAGTCTGAAGTAATCATCAAGAGTGTCTGTTCTACTGCACAATAATCTGCTGACGGCTCTTGGTAACTGAAAGGGAAACCCTTCCAAGAGCACAAAGGGCTCCAGGCTATTTTTTTTTCAACAAATATGAACAGTGTAATTGTCTTCCATCTGATGGGTGGGAATCTTTTGGGAAATTGCTCCTCTGACATAACAAAATAATGAAATAGAAAACAATTTTTCTATTATATTCATCCATTTGCTCTTGTCCTGACAGATGACTGAAGCAATAGTGATCTTTTTCTCTACATTCTTGTCCTTAAAATATATGCACTTTCAAGGCATAATTATGTTAGTAGCATAACTTTATCCATTATTAACCAGCGTTATTTTTTGTGATGCTAAACTGAACTTTCTTGCCATTTAGCATTTACTCAAATGCTACTGTACCCTAGGACAGCTACACATAGCTTGATGTCCTCAGAAAACATGCTGAGGGTGCCCTCAACACTGCTGCTCATGCTGCTAACAAAGATGTTAAACAGCACTGGTAGATGAAGGCAAAACACAAACCACTGCTAAAGAAGATGCAAACCTACTGAAAAGAGTGTAATGGTTTCAATTTAAGACACATTCTTCATCATACACATCATTAAACCTAAGCAGCCTGTTAATCAGTGAATTTTCTGCCACTCAAATGCAGCTCTGCAGTACAATCAAAATTTTACAGGTTTGAAATATTATATGTATATAAATTACAGCATAAAAGTAAGATTTATATGTAAGTCTTGTAGCTCATTGTGTTTCTGTATTTGATTACAAGTCTGATGGTAATGAGTCCATTTCCTATCCCAGGAGGAATGAGAGTTCAATGCCAACAGAGAAAAGAATCAAATCAGTGAAAAAGGGGTGTATTAAAACTCAGACACCAAAAGAGAATACAGTCCTTGTTAACAGCAAGGCAAAATCTCCAGTTATTCCTAAGCAAAAGCAGGTTTTCACTGTCACATTCAAGGCATGTGCACACCACTAGACCTAATGGCATATTCACTTAGCTTTTGTTTTAATCAGTATTATCTTGCTTTCCTAGATGTTTCTTCATTCCTTCTCATTCTTTCAGTTCCATCTCTGAACTAGCTCTTAGAGAAGTCTTTGAGGTGGCTGTTAACATGGCTTGACAGAGCTGATAGAGCAGACAGAAAACCTTTTCCAGTCCTCTTCTCTTGAAGAGCAGCACATGCTCTGATCCTGTCCTGCTAAGCACAGCAGGAGTTTCATGTCCTAGTCCTCCTTCAATTTTCTCTCAATAATTACTGGAGGCAGGTTAATTAAAACCAAGCCTTTTGTACATAGTATTAAGTGATACCAATGATGTCCTGGCATATCTGGTACAGAACCACTGGAAAGTTGTCAGGATGTTGCATGGAGTTAATTTACCGAGTCACTTACAGCAGAACATGCAGTATTGTCATAGCAACAATGCAGCACAGTACCAGATTTTACATTTTGCAATGCCATGTTGCTGATAACACCCTGTGACAGAGGGTGGATGGACGTGAAAGGTAGACAAAGAATAACATGAAAATCTTATATTTGAACACAAAGATATGACTACAAATGACTACCATAAAAAAAAAAAAAAAGCCTAAGAAGAAGGCCTATCTGCTGTGTTTCATAATAAGTGGCAGTAAGCATATTAATGCATACAAAAAAGCAGGTACGATTCTACAAATACTTAAATCTTTTGGTTTTTAAAGTATTTATTTTTATGCACAATCTATTGTAAAGCATTCCACAGAGTTCAGAAGGACAGTTGCCTCAGTGCAGACTATACAAGAAATTATTCATCTCTCTCACTTGGAAGTTGTCTGAAGGGAATCCTTGAGAGTCCATGCTCCTTTTGCAGTTGTAAAGGGAGTGTCTGTACAGAGGCAACTCAGATCACTGGAATAATTTACTGTAGCAAAACAGTTGCACCTTGCAGGTGATTTTGCCTTAAAAAAAATGGTTTTGAATGCAAAGAGAAGCTGTCATTAAGCAACAGATCCTGCAGAGGCAGGGTAGAGGTTTTTCTCTGCTGGTCTCTTTCTCACATGGATCCACCATCTCTGGAAGTTTACTCAGGAACTTTTTCCTGGCACAGACAGATACACAGACACTCACATTCTCACCACCTCCTCTGGATGCCACTACACTTCCAGAATCTTCCAGAAATCAGACTGACCATGGCCAGAACTCCTGGTGGAGATTCTGGGGAATTTATGGGGAGAACCAGGGTTATAAAACTCCAATTTCTAGTGCATATGTGGGTCCTCACCTGCAACAGACCAGGGCTCCATATCACAATCACAGACCACAATCACCCACACTGGTAGCTGGAACCATGGGTGGTGATAGCTTTCTATTTCTTATCTTATCTTATCTTATCTCTCTTTTCCTGTTTTTCTCTTCCCAATTTTCCTCTCAGGGTGATCACATCCTCCAGAACAGCAACATACCCCTTTTCATTTTTTTCAGTTAAGGTTTCAATGGAGTTGTTCATTGTTATGTAAGTTATTTAGCACTGTTTTTCTCTAATCCTTTAAAAAAAGGATTTGTTAACAAGGAACCTGGTTGCTCTGCCTCAGGGGCAGATCCCAGCAGCTGCCCTTTCTGAGGTACAGAGTAGATGCAGAGCAATGGGGATCTTAATCTAGATGCATTACTTGAGTGCCTGAAATGGGAAAGATATAATTTGAGAAAACAGGGATTTGGTTACAGAAAACAGGAATGTGTTTTCCTGGAGACCTTAAGATCTCTTAGAGTATTTGTTGACAATTCTTTTCTTGATTCCTGTCTGAAATCCAGAAATGTTAGAAGTATTTTGCTTGGTTTTTACTGTGTTGAATGACTTGTTGAATACTCACTCAGGATGTACTCCAAAGTGTTGGATCAAATTAAATATTATTGTCTTAAAATAATGGTCCAAATATTTCAAATTTAATCACAAAATTAGGCTTGAGTAAAAGTTGTTCTATACATGTGTGTTTGGATTAATGATTCTGCCCTTATTTTCAGAAAAAATTTTACTAGTCTTTTGATTTAGTACTGCATCAAGTCCTGAAGAAAAATTTGTATACTCTACAATATAGAGCTCATGTAAAATGTGTCAAAAATCGGCTGGTATTGCCCAAAAAGTAGCTGTCTTTGGGAAATCACCAGTTGTCTTTGGGGAAATCACCACCATGTGTGGGTGTTCTAGAGACTGGAAGCTTGCAGCTGTTCTACACTTACATCAACAGTCTACAGATGGTATAATGACTTAGGGGTGGGTTGTCTAGCTGGCTTTGTGACTCAGGCTTTTTTAAAGAATAAATGCTTTAATAAGAAAAAATACAATGTTAGAAGTCTAACAGTGGGAGTGTGTGGTTCTGCTGAGAGTGGAGAAATCACTGGGAACAGCCCTGCCACTGGGAGGACTGTGTGTGCACTCATGTGCAGTGTTACAGCAGCCCTGCTCTCCTGCCCTGCATGTTCAGGGCATGTGCTGGGGGCAAATACAGGTTGTGTCTGCTTAGGTGTTCATGCCATCAAAAAAAGAACCTGTAGGGGTAGAGAGTGTGAAAAAAGGCATTTAAAGAACAGTATAACCATCAGGTACAGGCAACATGAGTTCACAGAGGGAAATTTACGTTCATCTAATCTGGTATCTTTCCACAAGAAAGTGACCTGTGTAGTGGGTCAAGGGAAGGGAGTGGATGGTTTTAGTAAGGCTTTTAGTAAGGCTTTTGATACTTTAGTCCTCCATAGCATCCTCCTGGGAAAGTTGTCCAGCAGTGGATGAGCAGGCTCACGGTGTGCCAGGTGAAGAACAGGTTGGCTGGCAGGGCTCAAATGGGACTAGCCTGACTGCTGACCATTCAGCAGTGGTGCTCCTCAGAGATCAAGTCTACAGTCAGTTCTCTTTGATGTACTTATCAATGTTCTGGACGCAGGGCGTGAGTGCACTTGTGTTGGTTTCAGCTGGGGTACAGCTAATTTTCTACACAGTGGCTAGTACTAGGCTATGTTTTGGATTTCTTCTGAACACAGGGCTGATACTACAGAGATATTTTTGTTGTTGCTGAGCAGAGCTTACATAGAGCCAAGGCCTTTTCTGCTTTTGAACTGCTGCGATGCTGGCAGGGAAGCTGGGGGTGCCTGGGAGGTTGGGAGTAGACAAAGCCAGAACAGGTGACTCAAACTGACTAAAGGGATATTCCAGACCATGTGACATCATGCTCAGGATATAAACCGGGGGAAGAAGAAGAGGGGAACATTTTGATTGATGGTGTTTGTCTTCCCAAGTCATTTTACATTTGATGGGACCCGGCTCTTCTGGAGATGGCTGAACACCTGCCTGCCCATGGGAAGTGGTGACTTAATTCCTTGTTTTCCTTTGCTTTTGCTTTCTGTATTATATTCTCTTTATCTCAACCTATGAGTTTTCCAGCTTTTAGCCTTCCAATTCTCTCCCTGATCCTGGGAAATGGGGGACAGAGCGAGTGACTGCTTGGGGCTCAGGTGCTGGCTAGGGTTAAACCTCAACAGCACTGTTACCACGTTTGATATGAATTATATTCCCTCCTAAAATTTTAATAAGTGGAGAATTAGGGTTTGGTTGAGTGACTAATGTATCTGTAAATTAATATGAATGCATTGTGCTTACTTTATTCATGTTAAATAAGGAATTCTCAAATGTTATCTTTGGATAAGTAGGATAAATTTGAGTGCATCATGCTGGCATTCCCAGAATCTGTGCTGTCCTTGGAAATTCTGTTGATAGAAACAGGAATGCAGAGAACAGTGCCAGAGATGTCAATGACAGCAGGATATATGCAGACATTTTTGTCTGAACACTAGTTGCAAACACTTGGTTTTATTTATTATAATTGAGTGTTCACAAAAGTATTAGACTAACAATTAAATTATAATGACTTTGATCTAGGATTCATAGTTACTTTGCCTATCAAAGAACATTGCACCATTTGGAGTTTGAACTTATTTAGGAAGGAATTTACATTGTGACCTAGCCAAGAGTAGACCCAGATAACTACTCTGCTTTTTACTTTTCTCTCTCTTAATACAAAATTAATTTCATCATGATGTGATGAAAAACTGCTTGTGGAGAAGCTAACCTTTGGTTAATTTCCATATTCATAGTTGAAATGTCAAAAAATACATATGTGTGCTTCATGATTTCAAAATTATTTCACCTTTCATTTTACTTTTAGTTGCCAGTTTCAGATGATGTTATGTACCTGCTTGGCTGTCACAATGTACTAAAGATTTTATTATTTAAAGGAGTTTGAAAAGGAAAATAAATAGAGTATTAAGAAAGTATATAAGAATGGTGATGCTGAGTGGCACCACAGAATCCTTTCTTGAGCAGTGGCTAGCAATGGATCCTGAGGCTGAGAACAGGACAGGATAATGTGATGTTTCCACAGAATATTTTCTCCTTCTCCAGCAGGAGTCCTTATGGAAATCTGTTGATCCCACATAACTCTATAAAGACTGTTACAGGGAGTTAAAGGTGTTAATTTCAGATATCTGTACCTGTTGTCAGACAGTGCAGCTGGTTTCACTGGACAAAATAGACACAGCTCTGTGCCATTACCTTTTCTGCAACTGCCTATGGGCCACCCCTGTCTGGAGCAGGGTGTTTGTGAATTCAAAAGAAATAATGACTGAAAAATTTTGAACAGTGTATCTCAGAAGATAACTAGAATACATGACAAAAATATAAAACAATGAAACTTTATTCAGAAGCTAGAGTAGGACTGTTGCACATAATAGTAACTAGGCAGTATTCAACTTAAACTGAAAACTTGCAAAACAAAAACTTCATGCAATACTGTGACTGGAATGTGACAATGAAGTGCACACCACAAGTCAAGGACTTACTCAGGTTTATACATAGGTGGCACATACAACTGGAGGTCACAAAAATACCAAGTTCTAACAGTTAAGGCTCAGGTTTCTGCACCCCAAGTGCTATGCTCGGTTTTGGGATCTCACTACAGGACAATGATGTTCTGGAGCATGTCCAGAGAAGAAGGTTGTAGCCAGGTGGAGCTTTGCCTTTTCTTCCAGACAAAAAGCAACAGGACAAGAAGAAATGGCCTCAAGCGGCTCCAGAAGAGATTTAGATTGTGTATTAGGAAAATTTCCTTCACCAAAAGGGTTGTCAGGTACTGGAACAGGCTGCCAAAGGAAGTGGTAGTCATCATCCCTGAAGGTATTTTAAAAATGTAGAGGTGGTACTTGGGGACATGAGGTTTAATGAAGAACTTGGCAATTCTGCGTTAAGGTTGGATTTTTATCTTAGATGTCTTTTCCAGTCTAAAAGTTTCTCTGATTCTACTGCAGAAGGGTTAAATGCACACTTTGGAACACACACTGAATCTCTAATGAGGGAAAATCACGGAGCATCTGCGTACCCTTGGACTTCCTGCATCTTTTCTTTCTGTAGAACATCTGAAATCGGCTGTGTAAAGACACTAGATCAGACTAGATATTCTGTTCCTGCCTTTTGTCTTGAACTATTATGATTACAGGCAGTTTGACACCAGGCCCACAATACATAATGGCCTGAAATCGCTCCCACTTGAAGAATTTGGGGCTGATGCCATTTAAGAGAGCAGCAGGACGCACGGGCGAGGTTTCAGAACTTGCAGCACGGCGCGTCTGGGAGCAGGGACAGCAACACCAATTTGCGCTGACGCTGCCCTTGGTTCACGTCAGCCGGGGAACAACCGCGGTGTTCGGCTACCTTGCTTGATATTTCATCTTCTTTTTGAAAACAAAAAAGCCAAAACCAGCCCCCTCAGCA
>VZRH01000519.1:422458-459247 GCA_013397555.1 Urocynchramus pylzowi | reverse complement strand
CGGGGAGCGCAGGCCCCGCTGACCGGCTCGGGTGGCAGGGTTACAGAGCCAGCTCCGGCTGTAAAACACATATGATTACATATATATAGAGAGAGATGTATATAAAAGGGTACTTATGCTGACCCCATAATGAGAAACGAGCCGATTCCTGCTTGCAAAGGGAATGTTTTCTGTGCAGGCACGCGATGCTCCTGTGCTGGCTGTGACAGACCCCGGCAGGGTGCGAAGGTGCCCGACCTCCCCAGGAGAAGAGACTGGCCCGGTGGTCCCGGGCTCGGTCTGCACCAAGCTGCTCACCTGCAGGAGCAGACCATGCCCAGGCCCTGCCGAGGCTCCCGCGGCAGCGCCTTAGATCCCAAGGAGGAATGCTTTACAGGTAGGCTTTGTTAGCTATTGTCTTTTGCATGTCTCTTGTGTTCCCCCGTTTTTTTGTTTTTGTTTTTGTTTTTGTGGTTTTTTTTGGGATGGGATAAACACAAAGAATGTGCCTGGTTGGTAACAGTGCTGTGTCTAATGCAAAACAAGAGCTTGGCTGGCTGCGCTTTTTTATTGCATTGTTTTTACTGGTAATCTGTCAGAAATCGCCAATTCGGATTTTACTCGAGGAAAGGACACTACCAGATGTGTGTATGTGGCCTCTCTATGTTTCTGGCAGCGTTAATTCCCCTGCCATTTGAGCTTTCTGCAGCTTTCCTAAATGCTGGGCCTGACAATGGGTGGGAATAGCCCTTGCATTCCTGGCCATACCTGGAAGCAGCACTCGTTTTCCTGGACATTCATGCCCTGACGTGCCCTGCACCTTGAGAGCAAAACTGTCCTGCTCTAGCTCCTCTGATGCCTGACTATAGAGGTGGACAGCAAAATTCCTTATTTAGGTAGCAAGGACAGCCATGAATTAAGAGTGATTTATCAGTATCATTAAAAACTGATGAGGATGCTTAACAAAAACAAGTGCTAATATTAAGGACTTTTTGCGGATGATGCCACCAACCATTTTTTACTACAGGGGTTGATGAATGAACTTAAATTACCAAGAGGACTTTCAATGGCTAAGCCTGATGTTATGACTGATACATTTTAGAGAGGTTGGACTAATTTATCAGTTGACCAGCCTTTCAGTTTGTGCTTAATATTGAGCACACAATCCAATCTACCCACTGAAATTTAAGGACATGTGAGTGTTGTTGGATCATGACCTTATTACCTGTACAGTTCAATTTCTGCACAAACCCCCTGAGGGTTACTTCTGTGTTATCTCGTAGGGATTTATGAAATTTAAATTTGGCACAATGCCCTGAAAAGGGTAACACTTTTTATGCCTATGAATTTTATTGCCCTTGCATTGGGTATTTTACTGGCTTTTACAGTAGATTAAAAATTCTGAGCACTGGGATGTTTCAGTGTTTCTTAAATAATTTTTGGTTACGCTTTTTGGCACAGTCCTGCTGCTCTACTGACACAGTTACTTCTGGTCTTGTAGCACTGCTAAAATTACACTCCAGTGATGAGACTCTTAAAAATACTTTCTTCACTCTAATGTTTGAAATAAAGCCAACTGGATTACATTTCTCTCAGAAATTATGTTACAATGTTGCTGAGAGAGGGTAGTTTTTATTGCTATTTTAATGCCTATTTATGTTATACCCATAGAAAGATGAGAAGTGTGCTCTACAGAGGTGAGTGGGTGTGACATATGCCGTATCTATAAACACTTCCACAGGCTGTCAGCTGAGTTTCCATGGCTGAAGAGAAGTATTTTAAATTTTAAATCTCATCTCTCACATGGCATGCAATAAACCACAGTGGGAGTTAGGAGTATTAGATGGAATTTTTTTGATAGAAGAACCCTTTCCACCCTAATCCCTATCTGTGCTTAGAATCTGTAGCATTGAGAAGAGTGACTTAGGAGAGGATGAACATGTCTTAAAATGTTAAGAGTCTGGTTATGCAGGACTGTGCCCTCATGAAGAATCCTTGCTCTCATAACTGGTGCCACTGATGACAGGGAAATTTTTATGTGGGTTATGGACTATTTGTATCACAAAGAGTGGAGTATAACAAATATTTGTATAACAAATATTGGAGTCCCAAAAATGTACTAAAGCTGTCCTAGGAAAAATTCCTTCAGAAGTTTTATTTTGCAAATTGTCAATTAGATTATTCTTTCTGAGTGCAATGAAACAGAAACTGCATTCTTTGATGATGTACTCTCTGCTGATCCAAACAGATGTGAAGTTATTTATTTGGTTTGGTAAATACAGTTTGGTTCCCCAAACTGTATTTACAGGATGCTGTGTGAACCAAAGATAAGCCATGTGCACTTCATATTTAGTAGAGTGTGTTTGAGCAGAGCACAGTGCTGTGTCCAGCAGACTCCTCATGGGCCACTGAAGTACACCTGCTCCTGCAGCAAGTGCAGCCAGTGCCCAAATATCAATGACATATGTTTAAGTTCTCTAGAAATAAAATTCACAACAATGGGTTGTCTCTTTTTTTTCAAATAATAAAAAATTTTGTCAAAGATTTCATCTCAATAGTTTTAAAGTACTTTATTTTAACAATAGTCAAAATATTTTTTCACTATTTAGAGCGATTTCTATTGAACGTATTTGGAAAATCAGGATTCATGAGGAATTATTGCAAATTTATTGATTCACTGACATTCAGGAGAGTATTATAAAAGAAAAAATTCCATTAGCATACAGGTCTGGAACTATGACTAAGATACTGAAGCTGCATGTTGCTGTATAGCAACATGCATCTCTGATACCTTTGTGTATGGGAAACTCTTCTGATTAGAATTTAATTTGATTTATGACCATATTTTCTTATTTTGTTTTGAGTGTTCACAGATTAAATAAAACCCATTATGTACATATAATAGATATAGATGCAAATTGAAGTAATCAAACTTGTAATACAATGTCTCTAGCAAGAAAAAATAATATGTAAGTTTGCTTGGAAAACCCCAGTCATGGTATTAAAACTGATTTTATTTTTTAAGACAGTTGTCTTAGAAAGTATTAAATATGCTTCATAAGCAGAATCAAAAGTATGAAGACTAATAGCTGAGAATTTGAAAGTAGGTTTCCAGGTGCATATTTAGAGCTTTACTTAGTGACCTGTTTTCTCAAAGGTGCTGAGCAGCTGTGTGTGTGAATTCCATCGGAATGCTCACCTGCCCAGCACTTCTGGGAACACACCTGCTACTCAGGGTCAGCAATGGGAAATTTCATAAGGCCTTTCCCATCCTTCTTTTAAGTTGATCCATTTTATTAATTTGGTTGCATGAAGTCTGTTCTAGGACACCCCCATTTTGCCTTATCTCATCTGTATTATTTAAGTTTTGGCAGAGGAAAGCCTGGCTTATGTAGTGAGGCCTCAGAGGGACCCAAGATGTTGGCTGGTAGCATTGTGACACTTTCTCTTGGCTGTGAACTGACTCTTTTTAATGTTGTGAGCTTCCATGAGTATTTTTAAACCAGAAACTATGGTTCTGTTGCAGGTTTGGCAAATCCTGTTCTTGATTTCTCCTTGACAGAAGCCAAAAGGTTTTTTGTTATTTTCCACCTAATTTTAGATGAAAATGGTCCATCACTGGAAATACTGACAGATGTCTTTTGTATCAAAAGCCAGAAACAATATTTAGACATGAGCCCAAGCTTAGACAGCAAAATACTTGGTTAATTTATCTTGTTTCTTGTTTTCACTATATGTGTTTTTCTTCTGCCTGTTGCAGTTTTGCTGTCTAAAGTATTGATAGTTTTCTATTTTTTTGCAGCATTTTGAATAAAATTGGTCATATTATTACATAGTTGCTCCTTGAAGTCACTAATGTACAGACCATCATCTAGCATAGTGAAAATAATTTCTTTTATTAATTTCTTTTATTAGTTTTATTCATCAATGTAAATTTCTCAGTCCATGTCTCCCACTTAAATGCTAGTCCATTGTTGCTTTCTTTTCTTTTCTTACATGTGGCAATGTATATTGCCACAAAATTTTGTTTTAGTGTTTTTTCAAGTAATAGCTGTACATAGCACATATTCATTAGTGACAGAGTCAAAGTTTTTTCCATGTGGTTTTATTTCCTTATTATTTTAGTGATATAAAACTACTTCTGGGGATGTAGCAACCAAAGTGACGTTAAAGCTACTTTTCTTCTCAACATCTTCCCAAATTACATGTTCTTCTTGAGCTAGTTTATATGTGAAACAATGAAAATGGCAGTCTTATGTGCAAGAATTTATTATTATTGATTAACTTTGGTTAGAGTTCTGTGGGAACCAGCAATCTAAGATGTAACATCAAAATACAGCAGTGTCTCTGCTTCTGTTTTTGTAAATTATAGCAATAATGTGCAAAGCTTTCAAAATATGCTATAGCATATCAGAGCACAGAAACTTGATAATTCAATGTCACAGCCTTATAATTTGATAAGATAAGATTATAAGCTGATTATAAATTTTCATGTAGCCTTTGTGTGTTGTACAGTGCTTACTAGGATGTTGTAAAGGAAAAGTTGGATGCAGTTAAAGGTTTTGGAAGTCAGTTACATTATCTGGCCATTATACAATTTTCAAGTATCATATTCTATTTGAGAATTTTTTTTTTTTCTGATTAAGAATGGGGGTTCTGTTTGGTGTTGGTTTGTACCAATTTTCCCTTTTTGTTTGTTTTATTTATTTAATGTTGTGTTATATTGACTCTGGCTGGAGCTAGGTGGCTACCAAAACCACTTTTTCACTTCCCTCCTCAGCTGCACTGGGGGGAAGAAAATTATGGAAGGTTCATGGATTGAGGTAAGGACAGGGGGAGAACACTCAGCAATTACCATCACAGGAAAAAGATGGGAAATCAGTTTAGTTTAATATCAGTCAAATTAGAATTAGAATATGGTAGTGAGAACTTAACCCAATTCTTAAAAAAGGTCTTCCCACCCTTCACAGCCTTAACTTCACTCCTTCCTTTCTCCACCTCCTCTCACCAGGCAGAGCAGGTGCATGGGGAATGGGGGTTATGGTCAGCTTCATCACACGTTGTCTCTGGCACTCCTTCCTCTCATGGGAAGGAATCCTCACACTCCTCCCCTGCTCCAGGGTCATTCCCATGGAAGACAGTCCTCCATGAACTTCTACAACTTGAATCCCTTCCATAGGCTGTTGTTCTCCATGAATTCATCCACTGTGGGTCACCAGTGGGGTCACAGGTCCTGCCAGGGAACTGCTCCAGAGTGGGCTGCTCTCTCCACAGGCCACAGGTCCTGCCAGGGAACTGCTCCATTGTGGGCTGCTCTCTCCACAGGCCACAGGTCCTGCCAGGAGCCTGCTCCAGCACGGGCTCCCCACGGGGTCACAGCCTCCTTCAGGCACACCCACCTGCTCCGGTGTGGGCTCCTCCAGGGGCTGCAGGTGGATCTCTGCTCCCCCCTGGACCTCCCTGTGCTGCAGGGGCACGGCTGCCTCACCACTCACCTTCTCTCCCTCCTCCTTCACTGACTTTGGTGTCTGCAGAGATGTTCCTCTCTCACATTCTCTCTCCTTTCACAGCTGCAATTGTCCTTGTGCAGTACTTTTTTGCCCTTCTTAAATCCATTATCCAGAGGTAATATCCACCACCAGCAGAGGTACTGCCACTGCTGCTGGTGGGCTCAGCCTTGCCAAGCAACTGGTCCATCTTTACTTTAAAAATGTGTAGGGCTTTGCTATGGTATGAATTAAAGCACATTCAGTCTTCTGGCCAGTTTGTTAATGATGAAGAGGCAACAGTTTAAATTTTTTTAAAATTGAAAACATAAAAATTAACTGTTTCAACATCAGAAATAAAAAACTTTTATTGAGATCACAAGTCCTATCTTACCTTCTGAAATATTTGAGGGCATTCTCTTCCATCTCTTTGAGAGGAATAGAAAAACAGATCTGGCACTTTGGCATTATTTCAGGCATAGGACTGCCTGAAAATTAGAAACAGATATGTGCTTTTATTCTCTCCACTGTGTCCTTAGCCCTCAAAGGTTATGGATCATTTATCTGTGTTTAGGGTAGGATGGAATAATAACAACTCTAAAATTTTCAAAATCATTCGGGTCCCACTTATTTTTTAATGTATGTATTTTGTGAAGTATCAGTAGCTTTAGAAAAGGCAATAGAAATGGAAGTGAAGCGTGGAATGTCACAGCAAAGACAGAAGGACTCTTATATCTCATGGACAATGCTGGCTTTTAGGATACAAGCAAAGCTGGTAAAAGCAATTTTACATTATTTCTTGTATGTTATTCTGGCTAGTGCTCCTAAAGCATCAGCCAGCATTTACTTTTGCCCAAAATGCTCTTTCAAATGGAATGCAGTCTCCATCCTGTAACGTGGGTGCCTTCCATGTCAGGTAGCTCAGGTATGAGCACATTTGATAGTGCTTCTGTGTAGGGCAGGAGGCTGGAGCTGGGACAGCATCCAGGTGAGATCTCAGACAAAGAAATGTTTCTAATGTGTCTTCCAGGCAAGGGCCTATTTTGGTCTTTGAATACAGCAAACATTAGATTTCTGATTCAACAGCTTCAGGGGAGCTGTAGCAAGGGACAGAGAGCCCAATCTGTGGTGATTGTTCAGACAGACAGGTTCTGTGTCTGGGCTCTTGTCTGAGGCTGGTGGATTATTCCAGTCCTTGCAGCCAGAGGCAGCTCATTTGGCATTATTTTCTGGTAACTTTTCCAACAGCCTCTTTTGTCCACAAGTGCCAAGCTGCTGAGGACTGGAGTGGCCCGGTCTGAACCAGGCACTAGCCAGCCCATGTCTGTCTGTGTCCTGGTGGTGGTGGTGATGAGGGAGAATGGCTCCAGCCCACCGTTCCTGCTCCTCTGTCTGCATTTTCCCGTGCCTGGCCTTGGCTGCTGCCATCTATTTGTGGGACAGAGTCTGGCACAGCGTGGCTGGGTGCACTTCTCTTTCAGCCAGCACAGCCACCCTGCCAGAGGCAGACTTACTGCAGGGAATGAAGGGGAGAAATGCAGAAGTACTGACCAGTAAGTTTTTTTTTTTTTTCTTCAGGAATTTTTGGGTTTTAAATTATTATTGGAATCTTCTCGCTGTTTCAAATGCAGTGGGCTTTCTTAATTCCTTCAAATCCCCTACAGCCTTTTAGATCTAGGAAAAATTAACTCTGTGAGAGAAAGCCAATTCCTTCTTCACAGCAGTTCACTCTTAGCTAATTCCATTCTTTGGAGCAGAAAATGTACCTTTAAAGATAGTGCAAGCTTCTGAGCTTGAGGATTACTGAGAAGAATATGAAGGTTACTACAATTACTCTTTACTTTTTGTATTTTTCCTTCATTCAATAAGAATGACAGTTTTGTTTGTTTGTTTTTAAGGGGACAGAAAAAAGCCTATTCTCTTTCAAAAAATCATATTTAAGTGAAATACTATTGTTCATGTGTGCCACTCCCCTCTAGTGAATAGAAGTGGAATTGCTTCATGTCGTGTCATGCCATTGACCCCCTAGCTGCAACCAGATTATGGAATTTTTGTTCAACTTTCAATGACAGAGAGTTATCTTTATTTCAGTGGAACAATGTGAACTTTTTTCTGCTTTTTCTATTAAGGAAGAAATAGGCTTTTATTGCGAAGCATGCTGAATTTGTTAAAGCCTGTCCTTTGTGCACACATGATGCCCAAGTAAATATAAAATTAACTTTAACAACAGCAAAACTGTGCTAATTATTACTCCTCTGTCTGTATATCCCTGGGTTTGAGTAAAAGTTTCATGCTCCTTGCCCCTGTCTACATTTATGAAGCATTTATTTTAACAATGTTTACTTTTTCCTTGATACATTAAATACAGGTAAATACATTTTTGGTGTAGTAATCTTAACTCCTCCATGATAGGTTGATGTTTAGATTATTAAACCTTTGAGTAATTGATACCAGGGCTCGAGTTGTTTGGTCACAGATAGGTGTGCAGTTCTAGATAAAAATATCTATCCACATATTTTCACTTGGATGTTTTTGTTGAAGAGGTAACAGAGGAAAAAAGTGTTACAAAAATGTTGTGTATGTGATAAATATTCTGTCAAATGTCAGCTAACAAGGCACCAAGTGTGAGATTTCTCTGGCCAGAGGCCAGTCAAATAGCTCAGGAGTCACCCTAGTCTGAACTCTGTACTTAACAGCCATGGAGAGAAATACATGCATTTAGCTTTCCATTTGTCATCTAAAGTACACAGCTAAAATATGCTCATAGTCAGAAGCTGATTGTTCTTATTTACTGCACATGACAGATGTATCAAGCTAGAATGAGATGAATCCTGTATGGGGTGGTCTTTAAAAAAGATCTGTTTGTGTCTGCTTTTTTGTTCATTAATTGTGCCCTTAATTCATATAATAAATGTGTCATTAATCAGTGGTGCTGGTGAAAACAGCTTTTTCTTTTACACTGACAACCAAATTTAGTCCATTAGAGTTGCACAGGCTGTGAAGGTCACAAGCATAACAAAATACACAGTCTGAAGTTGTATGAGATGCAGAAGTAGTGAACCCTAAATCAACATAAAATCTGATGTGAGGCAAATGTATGCAGAAAAATAATTCATAGGAAAAAAGGGCATAGGTCCAAGATATTTTTAGTTATGCCTAAAAGATGCAGAGGTGTGCTGAGACTAAAAGTTTCACTACAGAGTTCCATATGTTTATTTACCATACATACACATTAAAACTGACCCTAGACATCCACCTACCTGGAGCTTAAAGAGCAGAATGTATGAATGTAGCTGAAAGGCCAAGTGTAACACATGCTCATGTTTTCCTTCCTTTTGGGATATTTTACATTTCATGTCCTTGCTCTTTCCTGCTATTCAAAGATGCAGTTCACCGTTGTTTTTAAAGGATGGCAGATGTTTTATGTAAAGGTTAAAGCACTTTAAAAAAAAAAAAAAAAGAAAAAAAAAAAGTTAAAAATATGAGGCCAAATCCCATGGCATCTAGTTAAGCAAAACTCACACTCCACTCAGATTTGGGGATTATAGCTGGGTTTTTGTCATTTACTGTACTGTACATAACTGCATCTCTTTTGTTCTTCCTCTGTAGCAAAAGGATAAACCCCTGTTTGTTATTGCACAGCATTTTCAAAGCTCTGATTTATTTATAAATACTATTACAGAATTGTTATGAAAAACTATCTCTTCTGTTTTCCAGAGAAAAGAGTGCTTGCCCAGCCAACTTTTGTTTTTGAAAAGAAGGACTGTTCTTTGAAGGTAAAAAACTTTCTTTTCCCCTTTTTTCATTATTGATAAAAATTGGTGAGAAATAGGGATTCTATAGAAATCCTAGCAGTAGTATATGATTTTAGCCCTGCTTAACACTTGAAATAAATGGTCTGAAAATAGAACAAGGAAGAACAGAAAACAGAAATAAGGCTTAATGCATATATGCTGGACTGTTGTACTTCGTGTCTCTGTCTAGAAAATGACTGTTCTATTTCCTTGACCTTTCCATGTTTATTTTTTTTTCCAGCGGCCTGCAGAAGACCCAGTTTGCAAAGCTGAAAATGGTAATGACCACCTCACTGAAACAGCATAATATAACTGGGTTATTCATAGGTCTGCCTATTTCCTGTGAAAACAGTGTTTGGACTTTTTCTATGAGCAGGGGCAAATCCCAGTTGCCAGACTGAGATTTTGTGGGTTGTAGAGCCACCTACTCTGTCCTAATATGTATGTCCCTGTCTTTCCTCAAGAGTTCTTCCATCTTACCTCTCATATGTACCAGAAAGACAAGTCCAGAAGCCCTGAAAATTGACCAAGCGTATTCATCAGCTGTATGAACTCCTAGCAGCCTTTTTCTATTTGCTTGGGTAATGTTGTAATGTAGCTCCTCATTCTTAATGTTTTCTGAGCCCGTGGGATATGAAATTATTCTAAGTACTTGCCTTAAGTTCCCTGAACTTAGTAGAAGAAGACTACCCAGGGCTTTGTGACAGGTGTTGACTTAGATTCCAAAGCCCTCTTGCTCTTAGGTACTGCCTTAAAGCTGTTCTGTAAGTTCCTCCTGGAATTTATTTTGTTCAGGTTTTAATTCAGTATCATAACATGGTGCTGATGCCTCCTGCCAATTACATTATATTTTCTTTTCTCTAGATTTCATTAGTTGTTCCAGAAAACGTGCAAGATCATCATCTTTGACTTTCCAGAAATCTGACTCTCAGTCTAACACTGGTATGACATTTTACCTCCAGTCATGCTTTGATTGGAGTTCTGTATTCCCATCTGGCAAAGAAAAGAATGAATTCCCCCATCTAAGAAATTTTTCTTCATTGTAGGCATGCTGCAAGTCATGAAAACTTAAACATTGATACTTGCTGGTAGTTTCCAATAAACATGTTTTTAATTAAAAATACATTCTTTTTTTCCATACTTACATAATATTACATGAAGTAGTGAAAGATCTATAAATTTCATATAATTTTCCTGAATTGTTCACACAGTCAAGGGAGGATGAGCTCAGGAAAGGAACTATATCCCTAGCTTCTGGAAGAGATCAGTGTTCCCATTGCTCCACAAAGGGCAATCCTTTAAAATGTAAAGCAGTTTCCAGAAGGGCCCCTCCTGCAGCCCAGCCATGAGCTGACTGGGAAGGCTCATCAAGGACTGTGTATTGTTTCCATGGAAATGAACACGGAATCGCTGAGGCTGCTGTGCAGAAGGACTGATCTGTTTTTTACAATCTTTATTTAACATATGGATGGTACCAGAAAGGTACTTGTGAATTCAGGTATTGCCATATATACATATACATAATATATGTTTGTTTGTTTGTTTGTTTTTTTAATCACATCTGAATGTACCTAAGAGGACTTGAGCTAAGTTTGGTTTACTCTGAAAGTTAAACTGGGGTAGATATGGGAGAAATTTTAGGGCATGCCTATACCAAAAAGTAAAGCAGAGTGCAGGAGGAAGCTGGAGTGTTTTCCCTCTTGATTGCCCACACTGTTTAAGTGATAGGTCACTGTCTGGCTCTGTTTTGAATGTTTCCACCTGGTGGTCTCCAGGACAGAGCTGATACAGAGAGGGTTAGCTGTGTGCCTGAGCCAGGCTGTGCTGCTTGGCCTCAGAGACATCCTGGGGTCAGCAGCATACACACACAACCTAACAGTCTGCTTCAGAAAGATGGTGGGTCACAGATAATAATTCATTCTACTGTCAATGAAAGCATGACATCAGCCTGGCTAACCCTAAAACTGGTCTTTTTTATTCTCCAAACAAGTGATAATTTAATCTCTTACCCTTTTAGATACAGCTCTCGCACAGCAAAGAGGGAGATCATCTTCATTTAACATACTTCCTACTTTCCCTCCCTCCCAGACAGGTAAATAAAAATAAATATTTACATAGAAAAGCAAGTATCAGCTAAAATAAAGATATGTGCAGAAATGCTTTTCCTGCAAGACAAAGCTGAAGTGTGTTGGACTAGTCTGGTATTTAAATGGGAGAAAGGATTGTTTTATAAGGAGGACTGGCCTTTCAATAGAAGATAAGTTTTAATTTTATAGTTGGGGAATCCTCTGGGCAGGGGTGGAATCTTTGAGTAATTTAAAAGCAGGCATTTACAGAGTGTGATACAAATTACACTTAAAAAACCAAAATGAAATTGTGGTAATTACATGAATAGTTTGCTTGCAATATAATGGTGATGGTTCCTACAGGAATACAATTTTCTGTCCTAGGAGCATGTTTTCCACCTAACCAGGGATCCAGGGAATATTACTCTTAGCACTAACAGGAATGATGGAGTGGTCTCAAATCCTAGCCTATGTCTCTTACCAGAGACAGGTTCTTGACAGACACTGGCTTAGAGGATTTCTAAACAACATTAAGAATGTACAGCATTTTAATAGCAGCAAAACACACTCTTGCAATGAAAAAGTGGTGATTGTATGTAGTGTATCAGTTGTGCCATTCTACAGGACATGGTACATGTGTGGCATTGCAGCCTTAAGGGGAAGGCAGCACCCAGGACCTACAAATCTTGGGTGGTCATGGTGGAAAGGAATGACCAAAGTCAGAGGTTCTGCAAAAGCTTAAAAAGTTTTACTGGTAAATTACACGCTTGACATGAAAACTGGTATAAGTCTTGATCTCCTGTTATAAGCACATGGAGGTGGGTTTTGGGTGAAGGGGTAAGGTGAAAGGGAAGAGAGAGAATTAAAGAGGATTAAAGAGGAGAAGAGAGAAAGCAAGAAATAGAGAAAAAGAGATCACCATGGTGATGGTTCCAGCATCAGTATCAGTCTGGCTGAAGGCATGTTCAGGATCCTGGGGCACACAACTGGGCTTCACAGGGGTACCTTTCTATAGAAGAGTTTCCCCACCCTAGAGATGAGTTTCTCTCTTTTTATGCACATCAGTTCTCACGTGCAGTTTGTTCTTTCTGGAATTGGGTGAGAAGCCTTGGGAGTCTTGGGTGGTCTTGATGCCCCTACAGTCCATGCCCGCATCTGGGCCCCATTTCTGCTGTGCTGTGCTGTGTTGTGGTTATGGTTGACCTGGAAAAGTGCTGCCCTACCTCTGTATGGCTCTTTTTGCAGTCACATCCTGCACTTTCTTACAGGGAGTTACTACCAGGAGTCCTTGGTTTGCTCCACAGTTATTTGGATATCAGTGACATAAAAATTATCCCCCTTACCTCCTAGGCTTCTACAACATGGTTGCCATCACCTTCTCACTGGTGTTGGATATCTTTGTTAAAACAGTGAAAGCATCAATAGAGCACTGCCATCGTTCTAGGAAGTTATGAAGGCCTTTTTAGCAGAACAGGGCAGGGTACAGTTATTTATTTATTTCTGTGTATTTGGGCCTCGCTTAATCTTAAAAATGCCTAAAACTTGACCGGATAGAATTGGCATTTCAGTGTTTCTACAAAACAGGAACACCTAGTTTTAAAAGATGAAGAAAGATTTTGCATTAAAAACATGCATTAATATCCAAAAGACTGGGACATAGCCAGAAAACCTCTGGTGCTTTCTCGTGCCAAAGTCTGCCCACCTGTAAAAACTGAGACAGTAACAGTTATCTTGAAGATCTTTTTCAGGTGGATATGTTGGAATATTGCTCAGGTATTACCAAAAGAGGGAGGGGATACAGAAATACTAATTAATGGTTAAAATTTGGATTCACTCATTATTTAATTTTAAATTCATTTTCTGTAGTAAAGAAGAACAACATATTCATGACCTCAGCTCTTCTTCAAAGAAATCCTGACATCATCAAAAATACAAGAGAAGGTAACTGTCACTGTAATATTTATTCACTGTAGCTCCACAAAGACATCCTTTAGAGATACGGAAGACGAAAAAAGAACAGCTCTTTTCCATACTGAATGATAGGCTAGGTATCTTTATGCAGTTCATAACTTATTTGTTTGACAGTGTAAATGTCCTATGAACTCTGGTCTGACCATCTGCTCTGACTCCTTATTTCCTGAGTGGACTGAATATAACCTTCCGTAGTGAAATTTCACATTTCCAACTGAATACTTCTGCTCCTGGAGAAAGCAATGAAGAAACCTCAAATCTGAAATGCCAGAAGACATATCTAAAACAAAGCAATAAATATAAGTATAAAGATATACTTAAATATATAAATACAAGTATATTTTGTAAGTACAAATAGAATGTTTATGTATATAACACATTACTTTTTTATCCTGGTAGGATAACACATTGGTTTCACTTCAGAGTTGTGTATTTTAGAAACCATTACAATTTTTCAGAATATGAAGCAAGTAAACAACAGTAAATATTATTTAAAAATGTTTTGAAAGTTTCAGTTAAGAGGCAAGACATATAGGTATGAATTAGATGTGAAGAAAAAGTATATGTTTAAATATTTTGTCTTTGTATTTTACAAGGATCCTTGTCACCAAGTCAATTGTGGAATGTCATTAGACCTGCCACTTTACAGCCCCCACAAGCCCTGACCTGTCCTGAAATTCCTGTAGTATCTCTAATGACTAAGAAAGAAGCATGTGTTCAGGTAAAAAGAAAAATAATTTTACTGGAGCTCAAATTAAGGAAAAAAAACAACCAAACAAAACCACCAAAACCAATAAAAATCAATCACTAAACAAACCAGTGCTGCTTTAAAACAATTAATTATTCCACTGCATGACTTTGAAGAAAGTTCCCATGTAAGTTTCAGTAGAATTGCTGTATCACTGACATGATGTGAAATGTTAAACTCATGCTGACTGTGTTTGAAAAATTATCCCTTCTCTGCAGGCTGTCTTACCTTTCTGATACCAGGGTTCTGTAGGAAAATCAGCTTTGGGTGTTTTGGATTTTGTTTATTTAGAAAGTGAGATTTTAGTATTTTAACTGGGGGCACTGGCTTAGTACACAGCTGGAGGAAGCTCTACCAACTACCACATCTAATATCTCTATCTGTATCTGTCTGTGTATCTTTATACCTTAGTGACTCTGGATTCTAGCAGATCTGTTAATAGCAGAAAATATACTAGCTCTAATTAATCCATTTGATTTTGTTATTCCTAGCTATCTGAAGACCGCTCTTTTTCATCCACTGAGAATTCAGTAAATTCCAAAGCAGCAGTGGGGTCACCTATTACCATGAGTCTTTCCAGCTCTCAAAAAACACAGTAAGATTTTGTTTATTATATTTCTACATCATCTTGTCACTTGGCTGATGGCATGCCCTTTCATCATCTATGTAGCACCATCTAGCTAAGCCCATGCTATCTGCACCCACACAGGGCTCAGTGCTGTTTGTGTATGGTGCCAAGATTTGTGTCTACTGACATGAGCTTCATATGCCATAAAAAGTGGATTCCTAACTGCAATTAATATCTGTGGGACAGGTGGTTTCTCACTAGTAACCAAGCTGGAAACTATTCTGGTTTGCCATCTCTCTTCTGACTGCATGTCTGCTGCATCTCATAAAAAAGGTGCATAGGAACTCAGGAAATGTCATTCTTTTGAGGAATTACCAATATATTTCAGCATATTGAACACAAGAGGCATAGAGAAAAAAATACAGGATTGATTTGGAAGACCAGGTGAATGCTGTAATTGAAGCTCTACTTTCATTCACAAAGCAGAATTTCTGGCATGAGAAGCTATCTGTGGTGACTGTGATACGCTAGCATTTTTGCGCAGCACAGACTTCAGAATTTCTGTGAGGAAGCTGCATCCTTGGAGTAGGATGTTTCCTCATCCTCTTGACAATATATGTGATGGAAAGAACCCTGTTCTTGGAGATTAATCATATTCTAACTAAGAGCTTGGAAAACTTGTGTCACAAGTGACAGAAATACAGTTCTGGGATAACACTGGCTTGTGGTCATGTGTTCAACTTCACACAAGGTTTTGCTTGGGAAACACAAGGGGTTCAAGGCCAGCACTGAGAAGAAGTCATACTGGTGCAAAAGCAGCTGTTACCTCTCTCTGGGGGCTGACTCATGAGAACTCTGGGTCTGTGGTTGTCTTGTGGTATTAATACTGCTTGCTGACTTTGATGAGGGTTATTTACCTGGAAGTTGTGAGCATCAGGAATACACCTGGTATCACTTTTGATGAGAGAATGACTTAATGACTTTTCAAAATTGCTAGGGTCACAGATAATAGATTTCTAATGTTGCCTAATTCCCCATCCTACCCAAGGAGGGCATAGAATATGTAAATTGCAAAGGAGTCTGTGCCAGTCTTCTACAGGGCTAGATGGACCACAGATAAAGGTTGTGATGCACAGGCAAGGGATTTTTAGTTGCACAAACAACTTAGATTCTTAATCCTTATCAATAAAAAGAACATCATTAGAGGGCAGATGCTTGCTGTGATTTTGGAAGAACCAACCTTTTCTATTACATGTAATGCTGTTGTGATGCCCTCTGAGGACAACATGTAGCCACAGAGCACACTGGGGTTTTAGGAGCATGTGAATGATGGTAATGCATGCATTAGAAAAGCTAAATCAGCTGCTGTTGGTACTTTAAATTTATTTACCTTCTGTCAGCTGCACAATATCTAGGAAAAGATTGGTGAGTGACTTTCTCCCGTGAAGTAGAGAAATGCAACACAGTGATTCAGTGCCAAGAAATTAACTTAATGGTACTTATGGTATTTCTTCCCCTTGTCTTTATTTTCCACAAACACCCTGCTTGGGGTGCTTGTGCCTCATTAATTCTGTATATCACAATACTAGTTCTATCATAACCATGGTAAATGTTGGTTCCTTTGACAGTTGAAAACTAATTTAAATACTACCAGGTGCCTACTGCTCTTCTGAGATTGCAGAAGCATGTAAGTGCCATTCTTCTGATCCATATTAAGTGACTGATGCTGTAAAATACTTAGGTAAAATCTTTCTGGCATAGCTGCTTTCTCATCAATAATAAACAAATGACTTTATTAAACTCTGCATACATGCTGAACAGTAAGGGAACATTGCAGCCAGACCTCCTCATTGCTAAGAAAACAACTTTTTAGGTTTGCTTTTAATTTCCAATCAAGGCATAACTGTTGACATTTATTTATAAAATAAAATGCAGAGATTGCTTTGCCTGCAGACATCTCTCTCACTTTTGCTCCTCTTCCACATCTTCATGTATCCATTACATGATTCTGTGGAGAGGTGAGTGAAAATACCTTGTTATCCCTCCTCAGTTGCTGCAGCTGTCCATGTTCCATGAACAGCTAATTTTCATTTCCTGGGCTGACTATAATAATGAACTGAAAAGGAAAAAATTCCAGTTTGTTGATTCTGATTAGAAGCTAGGAAAGCTTGTGTCATAAGTGGCAGAAATACAACAGTGGGAAAACACAGGCTTGCAGTCACATCAACTCCAACTTTGCACAAGGATTTCCTTAGAAAACTGAAAGGTTTTGAGGCCAGCACTGGAACTGGTGGCTACTCAGACCTTTCTGGACACTCTGAGAAGGCCAATACCTGAATCTATTCCCCTCTCATAATCCCATTTGAGTACTTTATCCATATTTCTCCTCCCACTGTTCCATGTTAGTGATCATTCCCTGATATCAGTGACTGTGTTTTGTATCTCCATGACAATGACATGCCTGGGGCAAGAACACTTTGCATCCCTGACAATGCATCCCTGGCAAGAACGCTTTGTTCCTGCCATACAGCAACATAAGGCTGTTGAGGTTTTAATAACATTTTAAGGCTGGCACTTAGAGTTAACTTTCTCTTAAAAGAGAACTGATTGCACTGAATAATTTTTCTAACATTTCTGAATATAACCAAAACAATTTCCTAATTTTTTTTTCTTCGAAATAAGCCTCTAATTCTTGATTTTTTAGCTCTTTTGGGGGGCTGTCCTTAAGCTGCTATTGGAGCAGCCTAGAAGTAGCAGTTGAAATTTCAGTATGGAAATGGGTTACATTCCAGTGAATTATAGTGAGGGGTGTGTTTAAAGATAAAAAACTCATTAACACACTTCAGATTCCCTATTCATGGCCCAAAACATGCATAGAAGCTTTAAAGGCTGAAAAGACAAGTATTTTCTGATTTCTCTGTTTTGCTTCTAGTCTTAGCAACACATCAAGCATGAGAATGCTAAGGAATATTTTTCTCAACAAAGATTGAGAGAGGTAGTACTCGGTAAGCCCTTCATCCTTTAAGAGATTTCAAGCACACTGTAGTTGTGAACAGAGAAACTATTTTAGAGGAAATCATAGAAGCTCTGCCAACAAACCCAGCTAATTAACAGGAATATCCTGTACATGACATATGTTATGCTAAGCCCTCCCAAGGGTGATAAATATTGTGAAACAGAAGTAAGTGGTGATGAAGAATGCAGTTTGTGACACACTATCAGGCTGCCTTCCTGCCAAGTCATCCTTCTAGAACAGAAAGTGAAAAGAACTTGCATGGTTTTGCCTATGCCAGCGAGACATGCAGGATTAAGCTCTACAGAAAGCATAAACAACCTGTAACCCCTTTGTAAAAATAAAAAAAAAAAAACAACCCAACAAACCAAAACCAACCCAGCAGCAGGAACAACTTCCACATAAAGGAGTTTACAAAGACTTTTCTAGTGACTTTTACAAGAAATTAAATCTGTTAATTTAAAGTGGCTATGTAACTAGCAGGTCAAATCACAATTCTACTTGTATAGAATATTCTTGAATGTAATCTCTAAAATATAGTTGGCCAGTACCAAAGGATTGCAATATTGAGTTCTCTTCTCATTTTAAGTATATCAATAGAACAGGTAATTGAAAAATGAAAACACTTTTCTCTCCTATTTTACTTATACCTCATCTTAAACCATCTGCTATCATATCTATAATTTTTTTCAGTATTTGTGTGTGTATGTGAATACATTGCCTTCCTGAACTTCCAAGATGTAAGGAGGATGATGAAGGAATACCTGTAAGGCACCAGGGTGTACATTATTCTGCAGAGTACTGGAGAACTTGAAAGGACAGCTGTTAATTGTTGGTAGTCCTTTGGAGGAGCAAAAGCAAACAGGGAAACAAAAGTAACTTATTAAAATTTCTGGAGTAAGAGACTTCCCTGAGGAGAACTGGCATGCTGTTTTGCTGCTTGTTCTTTGGTCTTAAGGAATATCCTCAATTATCTTAATGAAATGCAGTGTGATACTCTGCTCCTTTTGTGAAATGTTCCATAGAGAATATTCTCAGATTCTCTTAAAGAATTTGTGTGATTACTTATGTGATTACTTTTTTTTTTCTTTAATATTAGGTGTGGTGAATCTTTAAAGTGCTTTAAATAGTTCTAAATCACATTCTTATATTATTTTGTTCCCACAGAAGTCAGTTGCTTAAAGAAAGAAGTGTACAAAACAGCAGCAATTCTGATTTTGTGTTTGGGGAAAACATGGTTGAAAGAGTTTTGGTTGGATCTGCATATGCTGGCAGACTTTTTATCAAGGTCAGTGTGCTTAAGAGTACAATTACTTTTTCAGATATTGGTTCTTTTTAGGTCCTCCTTCTTTTAAAGATGTGAGTAAATATGGTTCCAATGTCTCTGGAGGAGAAAATATCTAAGGATGGTGCTGCTGGAGGGATAGGCATTCTTATCTTCACCATGCTAGATAGGTTCTTTAATTAGTAACCCTTACCAATATGCCCTTCTGGTTTTTGACTTGAAAAAGAGTTTTTTATCTCTTCCATGTAAAGTGGAACACCCACAACTTAAGATAAAAGAATGTGGTTCCTATTGCTCTAATAACTTCCATCCTAACTGCAAAGAGGTCAGATACCTGAAGGGAAGCCTGCAAGAAAGCTGAAGAGAGACTGTTTACAGGAGCACAGAGTATCAGCACAAGGGGAAACAGCTTCAAACTGAAGGACAGTAGGTTTAGGTTCACTATTAGGAAGAAACTCTCCTCTTTGAGGGTGGTGAGACCACTGTAAAACATTTGCCTGGAAGTGCTGTGGATGCCCCATCCCTGGCAGTCATCCAGGGTGACCATCCGAGGCTGAGCTGGATGGGGCTCTGAGCAACCTGGTCTAATTAAAGGTGTTAATTAATTAAAGGTGTCTCTTCCCAAAGCAGAGAAGTTTAAGGTCTCTTTCAACCCCCAACCATCCTGTGATTCTGTGATAAATAAGTACGAGGGAAAAATTGGACATCCTAGAGTGTGTCCATGTTAAAGCATATTGTGCATGCTTGTGAGGCAGCTTAAGTCCTGAAGGACTCTAGGACAAAAAAAGGGCTCCCAAGCTGAGGACTGCACCATTGAAAATAGAATTGAAATTCAGTTTTCAATTGAAGTAGGATGAAAACTGTATGCTTATCTGCCAGGTAAAAAGCTTGGCAACCATAGGTTTGGGCTATGCCTTCTGGCCAAGATTTATTTATAATGTATGAGTTGAGACACTGAGCATTGTCAGAAGCCACAAGCATTTATTTAGACATGCCTAAGAAAATTTATCTGCAAAACTGAAGGTGATGAAATTTTTAAGTACTCTGAGGTTAAGTTTGTGGTGTCTGAGAGTTAACCTACTCTTCTGGGAACTATGGGCTTGAACTGGAAATAAACCAGTACTTTAACATCTAAATTCTTCAGTGAATTTAAATACTAGTCCAGGATCCACACAAAGAGTGAGGACATTCTTCTCAGAGGAAGAATGACATACTGATTCTATGATAATAATATTACTTCCTCTAGAGACTGAAATTGTATCATCTGGGCTAGTTTTTACTCTGAAGCTATTAAAATTGCTAATCTTCAGTCTAGCATGCATTAAATAATTCAATGTTCTATTTGATATAAAGTAACATAGCCATTTTTTAAAATAGGAATTCTTATTTCCCCTGTGTTTTTCTAGAGTCCTGAGAGGCATCCCAAGCTGTGCAATGAAGCTGATTTACACAAAAGAGAAATAACATCCATGTCCACAGGATCTTCTTATGTCAGGCCACAAACAAGTAAGCATACTCAGCAAACAAGCACAGTTAGCTTTATTATTATATCTCACTGTATTTTAGAGGATGTCAGATGAGTGGTGGTCAATAATTTTCATCTTTTCTCAAGATACCCAGTCATGAGTATGTGCCAAAATCTGTATTCAAAAAGCAGGTAGAGAAAGGTAGAAAGGTAGAAAGCAGGTTGTTTTATGACATGTGAACTGGACTAACTTCAGAAAGCATGATCTGAATTACTCCATAAAACATTACAGAATATTATTATTTATTAACAGATTATTATTTATTGTTTGAAAAAAATGCAGCAACCTTTATGAATGCCTTGTGGACCACATTGTTGAATTAAAATTTTAGGCTGTCTGCTGCTTCCATATTTCAAATTCTCATATCAATTACTTTGTTATTTTGGATCATAATTGTGGGACTGAAAGTTCTATATGGACAGATTTCAGGGCTTTTTTGTGACTCCGGTGTGAGATTTTCTCCTAAGCAAGCCATGTAAACCTAGGCTGTGAGGGAGTCCCAAACAGGCCTCTGTTGTGAGCCTTCTTGACAAATTCTGCACTCCTCTTGACTAACAGATGTATTAGATCTTATAACTTGTGTAAGCTTTCTTACAAGTAAAAAATTCTAAATATAAAGCCCTCAGAACATATGTATAGATTATGCAAAGATACAGAGCTTTGCAAAAATGTTGTTCCTTTCAAATCTTGTCCTTCTGTGTTTCTGTTAAATATTCATTGTATATGTATTATTATTCTAAATATTGGGATATGTATACTCGGCATAACAATATATCAGATGAGTTTAATTTGGGAAATCATCTTCTAAATATTTAGGCCTTGTTTCTGCTTGTTTCTTTTTGTCCCCTGGGACAAACCTCTGCAACTATGAACAGCCCTGTTCAATTCTGTATGAGCCTGTTTAGTGAGGTATTTTGTATTCCTGCCTTTTCCTCTTATGTTGTTCCTTTGGCCAAAAACTTAATAACACTTAACAATGTCAGATAACACAGGTATTACTGAGGTCACGTCCTGTGTGACCTGTACTAGTTTTGTTATCCTAAAAATATTCCCAAAATATTCCCTGTACAGAAAGAATTTCATTTTTTTTCCTACAGAAAGACCTTTGTTGAGGAATGCAACACTAATTGAATCAGCAGCTGCTTGTGTTTCCAAGCCAGTGGAGAAAATCCTGTTAGATAAAGTTGAAGTTATAACTGGAGAAGAAACAGAACAAAATGTATTGCAGGTGTGTATTTCATAAAACCTTGATGGTGAGTTGTTTAGTTGTTAAAAAGAACATCTAGATTTACTGCAGGTGCAGCAATCTGAAAATAACTTCAAATTATATTTTAAATTTTTTGCCTTTTTTTAAGCTATGCCTCAGATAACCCATTTTTCTGTGTAAGTTGGTATGTTCTTTTTCATATTATATTTGTTCATTTTGTAGTCCCTTTTAGTAAGTGACTATTTCAGTAGTATTTTATAAGCATCTACATAGTATACTAGCTGTAACCACAGCCTTAGAACTGGAAGTGATTTGAGTAAAGATGGGGTTTATGAAAAAATACTTTTGAGGAAAAAAAAAAGGAATGTGTTGTTAAAGTGATTTGTTTTATAGTTCAGCTAAAATAGCAGTTATCTTTCCACCCTGACAGGGCATATATTTTTATTTTTTGTCTTCAAAATCTTATTTTCTCAGAAAATAGCAACTGTAATTTTAAAAATCTTAACATTATTTTATTTTTGATTAATTCTTCTGTCTTGGCAGAACACAAAAGTTTTACAGTTTTTGGAGCAGTACTCTTCTAGTAGAAGTACTGGTATCCTGCTGCATAACATTTGTAATGAGTGAGGAAATAAGGCTGTACAACTTTTGCAACAACTTTAGCTACACTAGTGGATATCACAGGCTGCTGCTACACTTTAAAACACAGCAGCAGCAAAACTGAAGGGCCTCAGCAACTTCCTCAACAAAGAGTTAATGAAGATGAAATAATTGAAAAGGTAAACTGGGACTCATGCTGAATGTTTTCTATGATGAGAAAAGAGTTCACAGATCTAAGAGCCCCTTCATTTTAAGCAATAAAAGTGGTATATCTATATATCTATGTATAGATATATCTGTATACCTTTATGCACATGCCATGTAATACATGGATGTATTAAAAGCTGTTGTTTTAGAGCCAATAAAACTAGCATTAGCTGGCAGTTTTCACTATGTATTTCTCTTTCAGATTAACTGCAAGCTCTTTGTATTTAATAAGCTTTCTTTAAGCTGGACTGAAAGAGGCAGAGGATCCCTGAGGCTTAATGACACTTCTAGCAATAAGCATGGAATGTTGCAGTCAAGGCTAAGTACGAGTTAAATAATAACATACCACATACAGAAAACACCAAATAACTTGTATTATAGTTGTCCAGAGTTTATTTCAGAACATTTAAATCTGAGAAGATCGTTATATTTAAGTCAAATTGCTGAGAATCTTTTTACATGATAAAGTTCTCTGTGTTACAGTCTGAGGAACTGGGCTTACATCTATTGTTAGGTTCTGTGTACTTCTCTGCTGCACTGTCTTCAGCTCAGTCACCAGTCTAACAGTTTGCTCTTTGTTGGTTCTGCTTTTTCAGCAGCACTGTTTCAATACTCTTTTGGAATGTTGTTCTTACTGTGCTGTCACTTTTTTGTACTGTATTGCACAGTTTCAGCAGATTATTTCCTTTCTGTGTCAGACATGTTGAAAGAAACTAATATATTTGGATATTAAAAAAAAAAAAACACATCACTATATCAGGGTTTTATACCAAATTAGAAAGAATAATTGATGAAAATTTTAGTTGTATACAAGTGTTGGAGAAAACAGCTGCAGCATATCTTATCATATTAACGTTCTTATTTTAGTTATGCGAAATCAAGGTAGCTTGAGACTGATTCTCAACACTCAACTCTGGGAACAAATGGTTATAAAAAGAGCAAACAGAAAGAGCCTGTGCTTCACTGCAACAGATCAAGAGGACCATTCTATTAAAGTATTTCTAACTCAGGTGAGTAGGAGACAACAGCTCTACCCAAAACCCCGCTTCATCTAGAATTCTGAAGGGTTGCTGAAGCTTGGTTTTAGCACATGGCCTTCATGCTCTATCAGACTATGCTCAGCTTAGATGTTACATGTGTTTTATTATGGAATGTGTTGGAATGATATTTCTAAAAAACAGGTGTGATTATATGATCTGGCCTTAAGACAGACATTTCCAGACTCTGGTTCTCATACCACCAATGAAATGGGTATCCTTCCAGTAACATGCAGAAATGGCTCTTTTTTAATGGAAGGAATACACTGACAATTTCTTCACAGGTAGTTAAAATTTTGTAAGTTACTCTGGTAAAAGGCAGCAGCTTTCTGTCATGGTTCTCAACACAACACTTGCAATAAATCCATCCAATGTAGGACCTCCATTTCTCAGTTGAGAAGAATACAAAGTTTCAGTATCCCCTTGTGTAAGATAATAGTCTTGGGGACCTTGATTTTCTCCAGCAAGAGCTAAATATGAGATGGAAATGTGCTGGACTTATTTGCAAATAAATAGCACATATGTCCCAAGTTGGAAAGTGAGAGCATCCACATAAGTTTAAGATGTTTACAGTTTCCCCAGTAGATCTTTCTAGGAAGAATTCAGCTTGCTGGGAAAGACAAATATTTCCAGGAAGTGTCACATATCATACACAAGCAAAGTACCATTCACTGTATATGTAAGTACTGTAAATCTGTCACTTCCTAACAGGGATTGACTTAACTATGGATGTGCTGGACTGCTGGTCTGCATGTAAGAATTATAAATGTCCTGATTTCCAGGTGTGCTGCACTGTTTTCATAGAGCGTGTAATTTACATTCCGTAAATTTGTCTTGGCACTACTGTGCAGTAAAAATAGACATGTATGAGGAAATCATACATGAGATATATGAGAGCTGTATGGGTGTGGCAAGGCTTGCAGGAAGCTGATTCTACAGACACTGAAGAGGCTGGTACCCATCCCTACAGTATCCACCTGGAGACTGTATATATTAACATGTCAGGGCTTTCCTACTTCTAGAATCAAGCTCAGGAATCATCCGAAATATCAAATACTACATAAAAACTGCGCTGTTCTTCAGGAAAAGTAATTGTTAAGCCTGTGTTTCTTGTAACTACAGAAAATAATCAACAGCTGCATATAAAGCTCAGACCACATAAATAAACTTCACATTATTTGTATTGACATTAGTATTAGGATGTTAATTATTAAGTGTGAATCTTAAGTTGACTTTGATTATAAAGGACAAAATACAATTCTTTCATTTTTTCATTTTTTAAAAAATAATTATTTTTTCATAAAGAATTTTTAAAAATAGAGATCATTATCAGTTGTTTTGGACTGTATACACTTTATGTTCTGCAGGCAAGCTCAAAAGACACTGAACACCTGTATGCAGCAATACATCATCGTCTTGTGGCCTTGCGAAGCTTCGCTGAGCAAGAGCCAAATGCTCATCAGGTAGACACAGAGTCAGAAACAGGTTTTCAGCCATTAAACTGTGATAGTGATGATGAAGATGATGAAGAACTAACTCAAGTGAGCAGCACTGGATCTGGTAAGCAGAGGTTTTGCTGGAAATGTGTAATCCTTTCAGGGTATTTGTTTGAAGTAATGAAAATTTGACTTTTTTTTTTTAATACTGACTATAACTTTTATCTGATACAGATACCCCTTTTTCAGGTAGAAATAAGGCAATTCTTTTTAGTATTTTGACTTATTACTGTTAAAATGCAAGATTTTGCCAGCTCAAGTATCTACACATATTTATAGCCATGGAATACTCTTGACAACTGCAAGAAATTTTATATTATCAAGAATTATCTAAATGCTTTTTCAGTATATTTCAGTAGAAATGACTAGATGCTGAGATACTGATTTTACCTTGAGTAAGTGAAGAATGAGTCCATTCACATCAGTGACTGGCTTGTTACTAAAAGCTTGGAGCACAATTACTAAGATATTTATAATGTCATGGTTAACTTAATTTTAAACATGTTCCTTGATTGGCTGTAACAACTACCTCGACTAGGAAATCTGCAGGACAACATTTACACACCAGTTTTGGCAGCTTTCTTCACCATAACAAAAATGTAGGTTTCTCAGAGAGAAAAATGCCACTACAATATGGTATTAATGCCTTAACGCTTCTTTTAATGTAATTCACAACAGGGCTGCAGTCACATTTGCACTCAGCAAGGCAGAAAGAGCTGTTAGACTTAAAAGCTCTTCTATCTTAGCAAAAGACAAGTTGTATTTCTGGAGCAAATTCACCGCTTGTGTCAAACCACTACAGCGAATACAGGAGCTTCCAATTAGGTGTGATTTTTCAACAGATGGACTACATCAGGCAACTCCGAGTTGTTGCTGCTCACAGGATTAGTTTCCCTCTGCAACTAGGTAACATACTGTCCTTATATTATAAACATTCCTTTCAACAACTATTCATCAAGAATCAAGAAATGAACAGTAACAACTATAAGTACTGTTTCCCTCAGGAAACAATTTTTTTTCCCCTTTATCATAGAATCATAGAATATGCTGAATTGGAAGGTACCCTTAAGGATCATCGAGTCCAACTCTTGGCCCTTCACAGCACACCCCAAGAGTCAGACCCTGTGCCTGAGAGCATTTTCCAAACACTTCTTGACCTCTGTCAGGCTGGCGCTGTGACCACTGCCCTGGGGAGCTGCTCCAGTGCCCAGCCACCCTCTGGGGAAGAACCTTTTCCTAATATTCAACGGAAACCTCCCCTGACACAACTTCAGGCCTCTCCTTGGGTTCCTGTCACTGGTCACCACAGAGCAGAGATCAGTGTCTGCCCCTCCTCTTCCCCTCATGAGGGAGTTGAAGACCCCAATGAGGTCTCCCCTCAAGTTTCCTCTTCTCCAGGGACAACAAGCCAAGTGACCTCAGCTGCACCTCATACAACTTCCCCTTAAAACCCTTCACCATCTTGGTTATCTCCTGATAGACTGCAATACCTTTACATCCTTCTTATATTGAGGTGACCCAAAACTGCACACAGTTACTGATATCTTGGAAATTTTGAATGGAGCTTGATTCCAGAATTCCTAACAAGAACTCTTTCTTCTTCAGGAAAAAGGCCAAAAACAAACAAGCCAAAAAAAAATGAAAAAAAAAAAAAAACCACCACCAAAAAAATAAGAGGGGAAAGGGAATTTCAAAGCCATGTAGGAACACAGATATACAAGTTAAATATTTATTTTGATTTGCAGAGACTTCTGATACAAATATTCAGATGGCAGTCAGCAAACAGACTCTGAAATGTGTGAGGTGTTGTTTTTTCTTGCCCTTTCAGTTTAAGCATCTATGCCTCATTTATTCCAGTTTGTAACAATAGATTTAACAATCCCTTTTACACACTTTTTTAATGGCTTATTGCTGTTCTGCTTATCTTAATCTCTTCTCAGAACCACAAGGTTTTAATTTGCACATATTTCAGTTACAAGTATCCAAGTCACTCTCTACCTTCAGACATTCAATCTCACTCATGACTGTCCCTGGAGCTCCCTTTTACAAAAATGGAAGAATAATAGGCCTTATGGGTTTTGAACAGGAAGAGGTCAGTTTTAAATATCATCATAGAAATGTCCATTTAGATACAATAGAACAGATCCTGGTTTTTTAAGAGCATTAATTTTAACATTTTAATTTTCATTCTTTCACTTTCATTGAAGAGTGTATGTGAATAAGTCATCTTCTTTTTATTGATGTAACTCAGTTTCAGAGATTACCTCTCCTTAAGAAAATATAAATGTTAAGAAGCCTAAGTCCTCAGGGACTGTTTCTTTACAAGAGATACAAAAATTTACAAAATATGCCTGCATTTTCTGTCATTCCATTCTATTTGTTTTTTCTCACACCCCCCAGTGGTTTTCTTTTCTTAATATAGCAATTTCCTTCTTGTTAAAATGAACTCACGCAGTTGCCTAGATGATGTTATTTCATGACACTGTAAAAGACATCAAAAATTAGATCTTTATTATCTTTATAGTATCTTCATTATAATTGTCTTTAGTGTTTGAGACTGAAGAAGAAAGTAAATATTATATACTTAGTAAGTGAATTATGGATGTTGAAGTGATTCTGTATATTTGCAAGATTTTGTTGTAGGCATTCCTTAGAGAAAATTATTAATCTACAGTATGTTAATGCTATATACAGACAATGTATAAGCATTGTAGTAGAGATTTTTGTATGATTTTACGAGTTCAGTATAGACATTTATTCCAATATTTTAAAAATTCCTAGTTGAATCGCTTTAGTTTCAAGTAGAGATATTAATTTCATGAAGTCCATAAAGAGAAATTTGTTGTACCTGGTATTTTTATCAGATCATATTTCACCAGTTACAGCCTGAATATTTTACCAACAAAATGCTCAGTAAATCTAAGTGGAGAGAAAAAGAACAATTAATCTTTAGATAGATTTTGAGAGTGGATGAGATCAATAAGTCTTTGGAAAGTATTTATCTTTTCCCTCTGACTATAAAGTGAGCTGAGGAAGTGAATTTAGACTAAACAGTAAACTTCTTGGCTGAACAAAGTCAAACAAATAAAGTACATGGGAGTTACAAGGACAGCAGTGTCACTAGGCAAAGAAAAGTTTTATGCATTAATCCTTATACTCCACCTCACCAATCTGAAATCTTCTCCTAACTTCATCCTGATTGAGGGATCATCTCTTTTGATTGAGTGTCCTCTCTGGAATTTTATCTTAGAAGCTATTAGAATGAATTCAAAGATTCTTGAATCTAGGACTAGGTGAGTCCCAAGAAGTTTCTCTGTACCGAGCCATAGACCTTATGAAAAAAAATCACAGCGTGGAAAGACATAAGAGTGTATCCCATATAGATCCACAAAGAATTGCGTGGATTTTCAAGAATACTGGTATTGAGAGCCAGCAGTCTCCAAACACCAGTAGTATGTTGTTCTGAAAGCCAGACAGTATCATAACACAGAAATGCAAAAGCACATGCATTTGCAGAACTGAAGAATGTTTATTTTAGGGACATTTTCTGGTCCACTATACCTGTACTTCCCATCTCAGTTTCATTAGGAATCTCTCTTATGCTGGAGTTTACCAAAATTTAAAATGTTACAAGAGCTTTCTTTCTATTTTGAAGTAAAGTACTTTTAAAGTTCTTAAAGCAGCTACTCTTCAGCAACACCACAGTAACTCCTGAAAAACTGCCTTGTTTGGCATTTCTTGTCAATTTACTTTAAATTCTTATCAATTGTTAAGGATTCCAAACTATAAAGCTAACACACACATACCTGATAGTGATTAAAACTGAGGAAGAAGGAAAAGTTAAGAATTAACTTCTTTGTTGGAGTTTCTGTATTCTTTTCAGCAGGCACTGGTAATATCTAAAGCAGAGAAAAAAGACACTCTATGATTGGTTTTAAAAGCTTCCATATCAGAAAAGAGAAGGGGGAAGATCAGATTTAATATTCTGATAAACACAAGCTTTCATTTCACTTGTAAAAGATGTTAACTCTTGGTAAGTATTTAGGGGTGGCCAGATGGTAGCAGCAGATACTGTGGTAGAGGTATTATGTGTCTGACATTATTAGTCAGTTCTACCTACTTTTGCAGATGAGTCAAAGTCAAAGAGATTGCGCACCAAAACCACTTTCTCATAACCAATGAGCTGTTTGAAGGTATGTTGGATTTCTCACAGTTTTCAGAGCATCTGTAATGAAGTCTTAAAGCAGCGTACCCTCCATAGAGTGAGATAATTTGCGTCCTGGGTACACTGCCCTACCTAGACATCAGATTCCTTAGTGTTTTTTGTGCTTGTCTTTATTGACCTGGAAGGTCATAGGCTTCATTCATGATTCACATGCTCAAATATTTGTGAATAATCCTCTGTTATCTAGTTACCTATTTACCTAAACCAGGAACTGATCATATCCAAACTTTAACCTACTGCTTTGGTATTATGAAATGCTGGATTGTTTCAAAACATGAATATGCTCAAATAAGCAAGATTTTTTTTCAATAAATTCTTTTTCAGATCATTCTAGATGGAACCGCAGGCGGTCTGTTGTCTGCTCGTGATATCTGCCAGAGGTTACAACAGCTCAGTTGGGAACTCATCTTCCCAAAATGTCTAAGCTGACTCATCAGCCCCTGGAGGGAGGAAATCAGATGCATATTACTTTATTACTTTTAAGTAGAGACTAATTTTAGAGACAGCTTAAGTTTAATTCATTGAGAAGGAACTTCAGATGCACTATTGAGGATTCCAGGCAGCCTGCTTTGCACTGAGCTGTGAATAACACCATGGCTTCCAATAGTCAAGAACTGTTACAAAGACTTTAAATTTTAGAATTAAATATATTTAGATACATTATTAGAGTAAGGAATTTTATAGGGAATAAGTAAGTACTTGTTCATCATATTGATGGATAGTACCACATAAGCATGAACTAATAATATATGTGAACAGATATTTGTTACTTTTAATCTATTATTTAAAAGATATATTTGGAAAGCTTTAAATTGGGCTTCACTGAAAACAATTATTTAAAATTGTGTGGTAACATTCAGCATCCTGCTTGTAAGTACATACAAGCAGAACCTCTGGTGGCAGTTTAGCATGACCAAGGCCTGTAGAAACTACCTTTCATACACGGGGTTTTATTTAATGTTTATTTTGAAAATATCTGGAGAGATATACTTGCTACAGAATTTTGTTTAAGGGAAAAGAACCATGATCTGCATCTTTCAGCTGTACACACCAAAAGAATTCACCATGAAGAAGTAAAAGCCCATTCTAAGGGCTATATGAGCTTTAAAATTTTAAGTCTATCTGCTTGCTCATGAACACCTTTCTAGCTGAACAAAACAAACACCTGCACTTGTGTATATTAATTGTCCATTTGATATACACAAATAAATGCATGCACAGTACAACAGAATAGCTGCATTTTAAAAATCCCTTAAATGTGTGAGATTATCTGAGATTACTTCTGCCTTAGCTGTAGCTATTCCTAACAGCATCATGTATATGAGTATGTTACACATTCTCATATGCACAATAATCTCAACAGTGCCAAGACACAGTTGCTTTATAAAAGTCATTCCACAAACTAACACCTTCTACATAAACATTTTTGTGAGAAAAAAACTCCAATTCACCTGTGAATTGAGACTTGCAGGATTATTCATAAACCCATGCACAGTAAGACCCACCACTTATGTTCCATGTTTTCATTCTGACAAAAATAGAATTAGTCTGCAATCTCTCCACTGCCACTTCCCTGATGCCCTGCATATTGTTTGTCATCCTCATAGCTGAAACAATGTCCTGAAATATCTCAAGTCCTTTTAATTAAGGTAATTGTAATGATTTCTCAATCCAAAAAGCTGCAACACACCTGAACATTCAAGTTACAATTTCGTTTTCCCATCTGAACATGGTATGAAGTTGGAACAATACTAGTTTCTTCCTGAATTCTAAGTGCATTGCCAAGATTAGTATCCAGATGAAGCTGAAATAGTTGTCTGGATTACACTAAATGTAATGGCCCACCAAAATCAGCCCTCGTCTGACACTGATTTAGCATCTGGATGACAGTAAATTCAAGTGGGTCTTGATTTCTACCTTCAGGAAAAAGGGAGTGCTTCCCAACAGAGCACCTGTGTCAAACAGTGAAGCATGGGGATTCTCTTTAACTCCAGTCTGCCAATAACAAAAAATATTGTTTCCATAATGAGCTGTACATTGTGTCCTTTGTTATCAGCCTCACTCCTGACCACAACAATATTTACATCACTGACCTTCATATTTCATTGCTGCAACTCATCCTCAGGGACAAAGCTCCATGTAATAAAAACTCAGGCAGTTGTAAAACACAGCAGCCCTATGTATTTAGCAACAGGTCATGGTGATATGTTTGCCCTGGAGTTCAGCTGGCTATGCACTGAATGCAGAGTTTGATTTCAAAGTCTGTCCTGATAATCAAAGCTTTCTGTGAAACAGGATTTAAGCACCTTAGTGACATGATACCCCTCTAAATTCTACTACAGCTATAAAATCCTTGGTAAATGAGGGAGGTTTACAGGGCAGAGACAACAGAACTTTTTCAGAGATAGTACTTAAACTTTGTAATTTGCTCCCACAGCATACAGAACAAGGTTTATAAATAAAAGCTCTTTTGATCTGCCTCTTCCCAAGATCCTTACATGTATACACAAGTATACACATAAACGCACACACTCACGTGCACACACACTCAAACATGAAGGTTCACCTCCTAAAAGCTGAGGAGGAAAAGAGATGTTTATTTTAAAGACATTGATTACTTTGGTAATAGAGAAAAGAAATTTTTGCTCTTAAGAACCTAATTATGTGTTCTCTTTAGTCTCACTGCACTAAAATTCACTGTTCCTCAAGCCTGAAGGTACATCATTTTGTAGTGTATTAACTTGGTTTTAAAAATGTAGTTTGTCATTTTATGACACCTGGAGAGCAATTTCCGCGCCTCAACAATAAACAATTTTATTACCACTTAAATTTCTGTGTAACTAGGAGTCTTATTTTGTGTCCCAGTTAGAGGTTCCATGAGTTAGAGTTCCATGCTGCAGAATCTCAAGCCTGCTTTTCTAAGGAAACAATATGTAAGCGGTTGTGCACGCCATCCACCTGTCAGACCCACACTGAGTCCACCGTTCAGTTTCAAATAATTGCACAGGAGCTAGAATGCTCTAAGACAATTTAAATTCTTCATGAAAATTGGCAGTTGCTGAGTGACAGAAATCAGACAAAGGCATCCTTTGAGGAAAAAGTTTCAGGGTAAGCTTGGTATTTTCTGTGATGTTGGTGGGCCTGAGTGGTGTTTTTCTGCTTCTGTACAAGCTGCAGCACTTTCTGGGAGGGAAGAGAAACAGAGCATGGAAGGATGGGTCCCTTTAGCCTGAAGAGAGGTATAGAGACATGACCCAAACCCATATGAAACTAGACACGATTTTTTTTTTTCCAGATAGATTTCTCTCTATTTATGAGAAACCCCAGTGACAAATGCATATACATTAGGGATATAGAGCTGGACGATCTTATATATTCATACCATAGTAATTTTTCCAAGGAGGGAAAACTAGCAGTTCCTAATAATAATAATATATTCTACTAATATTAGGAACTTCTAGCAGAATCTGCTTGGATGGGACAGACTGAATATCCTACTTTACACTCTAGAGGCGTTTCTATCTCTTCATAGATCTTGTCCCTCAAGTTTTTATGTCATACTCTTTAGTGACCTCTGAAATAGTTTGACAGACTGTATGAAGTTAAAGAGTTAGGTAACATCTCTATTGAATAAATAAATACAGGAAAAACTTCTAGCACATTTGATTTCACTGCTAGTGACAGCCAGTATGGCATGGACAGGGAGGGAAAGAGCATCCTCATTACCCTTAGATGGGTTTTAGAGGTCTTACCACGGGGCCATGCTGGCAGGAAAACTTAGAAAAAGCATGCATGGCCCATTCTACAGCAGTTCTCAGTCTAAAAAGGGGACTTTAAATCAGAACAGTTTGTGTTTCACAAACTCTAAAGTTATTAGTACAAAATAATGTGTCTGCAGCTGTTTGAGCATATTCAAATTGCTTCTGAAATACTGAAGTCAATTGTATTAGACCACTTGAGGGATGGTGTAGTTTGCTTTGCATAAGCAAAGAGTGGGAAGAAAAGTCAAAAAGTAAATCTCTGATAATTAAAATATGTTCTAATGGAAGTGTGGACAAGAAAGCTTACTCCTCTCATTGGTTTTGTGTAAAAAAAAAACCAAACAGTAATTTGCATTGATAAGAATAGCTGCCACTTACTATGCTTTTCCTTAAGCTTCTTCCTTGATTTTGTAATTTGGAATTTCTGAAACAAATTACATGACTAAATTACATGACTCAACTGTGCAATCAGTGATGAGGGCACATACATTTCAAGCTAAGTGCAAGCACACAGATAGGATCTGGGATCAGAAATTCTATCAGACTACACTTGCTAATGCATTCATCTACGTGCCTCGCAAGACTCTGATGTGTTGCATGAGTGACGCTCTCTAAGCGTTAGTCTGGAGTTTTCCTCTGGATTATCAGAATTAACAGCTGTGGTCAGCTGGTCTCAAAATCCGAGGACTTGGATTTATGAAATGCTACAGTGATAGTGTGTTTACCTCCTCCCCTGTGAATGCACCTAACACTGATGGCATCACCATTTTAAACACAAACAAACCACAATCATTTTCCGTTACCAGTAGCACTGAGGGTCACATAGAGTAAGTCTAGACAATGCAAATAATTGGATAAGTTAATTATATACTGGTTATTCATTAAACTATCACAAGAAGGCAATATTCAGAGACTTCAAGAAGGAGTAGGAATGAATAGTTGTCCCAGATTGCAACTGCACTACAAGCAACATATACATTCTTTTGGGTGGAAATAGGCTACATAGGGAGTTTATCTTATAGAAAACAGCTGGCACAGTTGCACATTGCCAGTTTTGCAGCAAGTGAAATAGTTTAGGCAATAATTCATTGTTCATGTAGAAATGTTTCCAGTTACTTTGTTCACAGAATATTTTCTGTATTACATAGGTGTTTTTTAAAAGTTCACAATATAACTTGAAGTACATAGAGCTAAGGATGCCTGGTTTTCTACGGATTTGTGTCTTGAAATTTACATCATGTATTATATAACGCCTTGGGTTCTAAAATGGGCATGTCTCTGAAACATTTTTCTAACTTCAAGCAGTATTGAGGCATTGGTTTCCATGAAGAATTTTTAAGTACTTTATGCCCAAACCAAAGTTGGTTTTGGTCAGCCAGGGGTCCAGAAAATTATTACGGTGGGAATTCACTCCTAGTCCATATTTGTGTCCTACAAAGATACCAGGTTTAAATGCCTATATTTATTTTAATTTAATTTAAATTTAATTTTATTTTAATTTTATTTAATTTATTTAATTTTGCATGAATGAATCTGTCCCTTAATCTACTGGGTATATTGTTTTAAAGTCATTAAAAATGGGGCATGAAGACATGTCATATGTCACAAACTGAATATATCTCAAAATAGGGTCATTTGACAGACGTCGGTCTTCTTGCTGTATATCAGGTGTATGTTCAAATCAAGAATTGTAGTGGGGGAGGGGTTAGTGTAAAATGAACATTTTGTAAGTAGGTCCATTTATAAAGTAAGACGCAAACTGTCTGTAATATTCAACAAACTCTTATTTTATTTTTATAGAAAGTTTAAATCCTTTTCCACAAAGACAATGGGGTTATCAGACAATCTGTGTACTCTGGCAAAGAGCTAGCCTGTCAGAGACTTCCTTCTGAGAACTATGGATTAATCACTTCATAGCCCATGCTTCAGCATTGTTTCCAGAACTTTAATCATCTACTGATTTGAATTTACATTTTTAAATACATATTTAATATTTTATGCTTATAAGCTTGCTGTGGGAATTAATTCAAAAGACCATAACATGATAATTGCATGACTTCAGAATAAAATACTGTTCCATATTCAAACTTAATGGTTGAAGCTGATTTGATTTTCAAAAATCAAAACAATTCAATACAAAGAGACAATACATAAAGCACAAAATCTCAGAAGAGCAACTAAATGGGCAATCAAGTTATAAAATATATACCATTCAAAACAGAGTCATAAATTTTCGAAATCTCATATCTTTTAGGTCTCTAGGATGTTGTATTACCTACTGCTTTGTACAACCTTAAAGTTAATGGTTATACAGAATGAGGCATTTTCTGGTTAGCAAGGGAATTAGTTATGTTTAATTGGTTTCCTCGTAATCTGTTTTTGATATTTTCCTTCAAGGCTAAACTAATCAGTAGACAAAAAATCCTCCTACCCACCAGCAAAGACTGGAGAGAGCCTTTGTTTTGTGGGAAGAGCAGAATGGCTGCAGCTATGTTTATTTCCTAAGACTCTTGGCAAAGCACTGTAGAGGAGTGCTGCATTGACAGGCAGGAGTTGCTGCTTCAATCCCTTCCCCCAGGGAAGAGGAGGAACAAGGTGAGTAATGAGAAATGCGTGTCTAAGTGAAGCCTTCAGTGCAGAAGGACCGTCTGTGGCAGTCGATGCCCCTGCATGCAGTTATTGATAATCATGCAAAGCCCCACAGAATTTCTTGACAGCTTGCTTACAATATTAAAAAGTAACTCAGGATCGATAATTTTTTTTTTTTTTAACCTGGACTCGGCAGACGCAGTCTCGCAACCCTGCGGCCAGGTCCTTTGTGCCGTTCCTGACACTGGCAAATGTCACAAAGACCAGAACAGGCATGGATAACAACAAGAGCTTTTAAGCTACACGTATCTCCCCAGCTCTCCGCACCAGATGCAGCATTTAACCCTTCTAAAACAGCATGTGCTGTGTTTTCCCACCTTTCTGAATTATTTTCCGTAAGTTTTTCCCCCTCACCCGCCAGTTTCCCAGGGAAGCAGGCCAGCCCCGCAGCAAGGCAGTCGCCCCCGATCTCCTCCCACAGCCGGCAGGGTGCCGACCCCGCAGCCCCTGCTCCAGCGGGGCGTCATGTCACGCGTAATGGGGGCACGCTCGTGCCCCGCAGGGTGTGGGGGACACTGGTTAGGAACACTGTTTAGTCTCAGAACTCTGCTTAGTCTCAAAATTCCTGTCTTTTCCCAAAGCTATCTGAAGTTTCGCTAACGCACTATTATCAGTTCATATTTGCCTTTCTGCAGTGCTGTAAAGCTATCGCAAAGACCGAGGACAGGAGCAACTCTGCTGAGTTGTCCACACACGCGATCTAAGACCAAGTAATTTCTCCCTCTTTATCTCTTTAGCACTATGGCTGTCTCCCGGGACACTGAGAGTACTGGTGGGGCACTGGTGGCATTGTCGCTGTCCCGTGGGACGTAGGGGTGCACTGGGAGGGCGGGTACTGTGAACACTCTGGGGCACGGGAAGCACCGGGGGTACCGCAGCTGTGCCCCGGAACACGGGGGAGCACTGGAGACACCGCCACTGTCCCCTCACGGCGGGCCTCGGTCCCCCCGCCCTCACGCCGCTCACGGCGCCGAGCGCGGGGACATCCGCCGCGCACCGCCTACGTGCCTCGCGCCCCGTCCCGCGCGCCACCAAGAGCCGGGGCGGGGCCAAGCAGGAGCAGGCGGGGGGGAGGGGCGCTCTCTCTTCTGCGCATGCGCAGGCGGCGGTTTCCTGGGCGCGGGGTGGGGCACGCGCGCACCGCGCGCTGTGCCCCGGTTGGCCGGGGAGG
>VZRH01000519.1:375642-422144 GCA_013397555.1 Urocynchramus pylzowi | reverse complement strand
GGTCCCGGGCACCGAGGGCGTTGCCGCGGGGCTGCTGCAGGGGTGCGGGGGTACCCAGGGTGATGCACGGCTCCGGCGAGGGATGACCGGGGTGATGCCCGACTTCGGACAGGTTTCTGGGGTGATACCCGGCTCCGGGGGCGCCGCCGGGCCGCTGTGTCCGAGTGTCCCTGGTGCTGCCCCGGGCCTTGGTGGGGCGGAGCCGGCGGCCGTGGAGGTGAGCGGGGTCGCGGCGGCTGTCCCCGCTCTCTGCCCCTGCTGCCGGCGGCTCTGCCCTGCCGCCGCCTCCCTCCCCGGGCCCCCGATCCCGATGGAGCCGCCGAGCGGCACGGCCTGGGGACGGGTGCGCGTCGCGCCGCTGGACGTTCATGGCTTGCAGGCTGCCGAGAGACTTGTGTAGTAAGGGTGCTTGGGTTATACCCTCGGAGGCATTCCAGCAGCCCTCAGCAAACTGCACTCTTTTTCTTACTGTATGTAGTAAAGATTAGAGAAGTGCACGCTGAGGAAAGCACAATGTTCCAAAAAATCCCCCTCTATGTCTTAGCGTGGACTGATTCGCATTTCCTTCGTTTTCTTGCCTCACATCCTCACTCCATCCTTACGTATGTTCCTCCATTCAGACAGCCAGCTCTCTCTCAGATCCACCTTTCTTGTTACAGTTTTTAGAAAAGCCTTTTTCTTTAGTCTCTAAGAAACCTTTAATGTAAAAGGTCCTTTACTGAAGGTATTCTAAGGAAAACAAATGTCTTTGAGAGGTGATGTGTGCACCCACTGTCTTGTCTTCATCTCCATCATGCTCAGTCGCCCGGTTCTCCCTTTACCTAGTGGCTGTCTTCCAGTGTTCATCTGCCACCGGTGGGCTGAAAGATGGTACTTGTAGGAGTTACTTTGGCTGCCAGCAGTCTGTGAAGTCCGTGTCATGAGCTCATATTATGCCTTTATTTTGAATAAGTCCATTACCTTAATTTGTACACACATTCATTTGTGTCTGGCAAGTCTTTGGTCTCTTAAAACTTAATATTTTAGATCTCTGTTAGTTGGCAATGTTTGGACTAAACTGGTACGTGTGCTTAACTTATGGAGCAAGGACAAATGGCTGCATAGCCTTACTTTGTAAAGAATTGGGATAAAATGTACAGTATCTACAGCTTCAGTTGGCCATCTACCTCCTATAGAATTCCTGTCCAGATATTTTTTACATGTTTTGTGTAGCTGTGTAGTCACAGTTCAACAAGTTTAATGTTAGTCTGTGTTGATTCTCATGTAGCTTCCTGTTGCTGAGGTGTCCCAGTACTTCCTTTCATACAGTGGTTAGGGAAAAAAGAAGGTCTCTCACAGCTCAACTGTAAGCCTTTTTCATTTCATTTAGCTTTTTGTGAGAAATTATTTCTTGTTGTTGGGTATGGAGGTTGTCCTCAGTGTGCAGCTAAGCCCAGGAAAAGCACACTGGGTTGGTTCAGTTACTTTTCCGTAGCTGCTTCTGTACAGGCAGGACTGGGACATTGAATCAGTGAGCAGCATTGCACATCCTTTCAGGTGCTCATGACTGAATGTACTGGTAGCTGCAGTTTCTTTTCTTATGAGAATGCATATTTTGCATGATTGGTAACCTGTATCGCTCTGGATATGCATTTTTAAAGAAGTAACTGTGAACTCAGTGATTATAGTTGCAGAAACACTTCAGAGTTTGTCCTTTTGGAGAAACTTACAGGTACACAATAATTCTTGGTATTTGTGACAATTCTAGAATTTCTTTTCTAGAGCTGGTGTTTTTTTAATATCTACCTTTCCCCTTAAAATACTGCCTTGTGAGGAATTGCAGCAATAAATCTTGGTGTCGCCAGGTAGACAAAGCCCAACTTGCCTAACTATGTGTGTAGCAATATTGAGTTAAGCTCTTGCAGTATGGGTGGGAATACAAAGATTTGTGCAAGAACGCACGAATTGAAAATGTCTTGCAGAATTTTGTTTTTGAAACAGAAAATAAGAGAGCAAAGGAATTATTCTTACTGCCCATTTCTTAAATTTTTTAGCTAAGCTGTAAAAATTTTTATATTTGCATTCTGCTGTGACTCTGGTCTTGGATTTTTTTTCCTCAGACTGAGTTAATGACAGCCTCACTGAATATATTGTGTGAAGGCTCAGAAGACTCTTGTCCTCACTGTTGGGGAAGATCACTTTGTAGCAGAGTGATTGCTGTGGAGTGTCCTTCCCCCACAGTGCCATTGTGGGCAGCTTGGGAACATGATGCATTTTGCTCCCTGGTGTTAGCTGCAGTCCATGCTCCCTGTGTCTCTGTTCCTCCTGGGGAGACTTCGGAAGCTGCTCCAAGGCAGCTGATCTCAGAATTGAGCCCAGGCACACAGTGTTTGGGTTTACAGCTCAGTTGTATTGAAGGGCCCCACACAAGGCAGGGTGGGAGTTGAGTTCATGTGAAAGCCTCAGGCTGGGATACAGGCAAGGAGTGAAAGCAAAGGAGCATAGGAGAGGTTTGGCTCCTTTGATGCTTGGAGCTGCTGGCTGACCCAGACATGCTGGTGGTGGGGGTTGCATTGTAGGGGCTCAGGCTTGGGTGATCCTGGAGGAGGCTTGTGGTGTAAGGGAGCCAGCACCAAAGGAAGAGCATGCAGCTGTCATCTTCTGCCACAGAACTTCAGATGTCCAGACACTGGCTATCAGAAATTCAGTTTCAAGGCAATGTTGAAGGTTTAGATTTGAGCAACCATACCTGGGCTTGTTGTGTGCCTGTTGTGAGCAAAAAAGATGCTTGCAAGTTTCTAGAAGATAACTGATGTCTGTACTTGGAAACTTCAGATATCAGTATAGCACAGTTAATGAAAATTGTGGGCTTAATCAGTTCTGCCTGATCACCAAGACAGGAGAGCAGTCCTGAACCTAGCTGTTTCAATCAGTGTGTTTATGCATTAAGGCTGAATATGCAGTAAGTTACTTAATGCAGAAATGGTCGCATGTCCTAATTTGGGCGCACGTCCTAATGAGATGAGATTTGTTCCATGTTTAAGGAGGCTGAAGATGAATCATTGGCATACACCAATATGTACTAAAATATGATATGGATCATAGTGTATGTCATTATCTATGATATACACAGTATAAATCACAGTATCCTCAGGGAAGCAGAATACCAGTAATGGAGGTGACTGGCTGATGTTTCTAATAAGCCATAAAGGCCCTGAGCACCTGTAGCTTAAACCCTTCTGTGGCCTTACTTTTGGACACTGAGTTGTATTATACAAGCACTATGAAATGTTGCAAAGTCAATGCTACAGGGTCACAATTCCAGAATTCTTTCTCTGTGCAGACAGAGGTAGGAGATGTAAAGAAGCAGTCCAGACGGCAGAATAGCAAAACAAATAGTGGAGAGATGGAGAGCAAGGGCTGCTTTCACAGAGCTACTAAATACTCTCTTTGCTTTATGAAGTTTAGGGGCTGTTGGATTCCTAAAACTTGCAGTTACCAAGTTAAAGTTATGCTAATCTTTCTCCTAGGTCCCTGCAAACAGTTTACTTATCAGAAGTAATAGCAATTTGCATTTCTTGTGACTTAGTTTACTGGGATTAGCATCTAAATATGACTAGTTACAAAAATGAATGATCCAGTCAACTAATACTGAAGGCTGTTACATCTTCTGTTTATTTCACTCTCAGCAAATCCATGCAGAGGAACCACTGCTGTTGTCTTTATGTAAACTAAGAGAATATAATGCCCCAGTAATAGATAGAGCTTGTTTCCTGATTTCTGGTTTTTGTTTTGTTTGATAGTGCAGATGTGATAAGTTGCTGACTTCCCACAGTTGTAAGGTATTTAGGGAAGATGAACAGTTTACCTGTCCAACCGCATTTCATACACAGTTCTAGTTATCTCTGAAAATGTCCTATCATATGAAAAGTTATGTTTGTCTTGGTCTTAATTGGAAGGAAGTTATTCAGTATGGACTAGATTTGATATTCTGTTGTGGCTGGTTTATGTGTCTTTATTTGGGGCAGGGAGGGAGAGCAAGTTGGAGGTTTGGAACAAGTTTTGGCTCTTTTGGATCACTACAACTAATTGCTAGGGGTGGTAATCTCAGTGATGTGAAGTTCATACAGCTTTATAGCAAACTGGTGTCTGGGTAGGGAAGAGGTAACCTGTTGTCAGGGTACTGCCTCCCCTGAATGAGGCCAGTGTGAAGTTCCACAGGTGATGCATAGGGCAGCAACAACATCCTGAGCAGGGCTGGCCAGAAAGGAAGGAAGGAGTGTTGCCCAGCAGGTAAGTGAGCTTCAGCTGGGGCTCCCATGTTGCATGCCAAAACAACCCCGCAGAACTGTGGAGGGGTTGTGTAGGGGTGTGTGAGTGTAGCAGAACACTATCCTCCCACCCTCCTGCTCCTAATTTAGATGTGTACAGCACCAGTTCTTGCTAGCCTGTGCTGTAAAGTTTTCATGTCTCTTAGAAATTTCCTTCTTGTGGGAAATGTACTGTTTTACCTTTAACTTGATAAGTGATGGATTTTTTGGTTTTAATTACAGAAAAAATCTTTGCTATTTTTTATATTAAGTAGGGAAAGATACCCTTTTAGTATCACTTCTGAATTACTTTTCCTAGGTACTAGTGTTATAGGCTTGTAACTCTCATACCACCACCTGAAGATATGGTTTTGGAAAATAGTCAGGTATTTTGTTCTTAGATTTCTGGTTTAGAAGACTGTACTTAAATACTGATGCCTGTGATCCTCTCAAACACTTAATTAGATAGTGCTACTCAAGTATTTTCAGAATACTGGGATTTTTGCAAATGCAAAGAAGGCAGCAGAATGAAAAAGCAATATGCAAACTTCAAAGTTCAAGTGAATTCTAATTTTAAAATAAAAGCAATTTAGCAGACAACTTTAAAAAAAAGTTGCTTTTCTGAAAATCAGTAAGTCTGAGGGCATTTAACCTTGTGTCCTCTTGTGGATCCAGGTGTATAGGGTATATTTGAAGGTGGTATCTTTAAATAGAAACTTTCAAACTACCCATCTCTTGTTACCTTGTAATGAGAATTTTTTCAGTGGATGTTCTTTTACAGAGCTCATAAAATGTTTTAAAGCTGTTAGGACTCTACTATTCTCTACCTGATCCTGAAAAGAGGGAGAAGTACTAACTCAGTTTAGTGAATTGAAGCATACAGAGTTCAAGACACAGGTTATATTCCACTAGGATTATATAAAGCTAAAGACACACTTTTTTCTCTTTTTTTTCAGAAATAAAATTTTTGAACTAATCCACTGGAAACTGAGATGGGTGTAAATGCTTTTCAAGTTACACAAACATGGTGTGCATTTGTTTATCTTTACCTTTGAAATTTGATATATTTGCATCAGTGTTAAGTCACTGTACAGGCATCTGCTTTATTAAATTGTTCCTCCTCTGTTATTCTAAGAGGGGTCTGGAAAATGATGGAAACAATTAATTGCAATGTAGTAAATATTTTTTCCATTTGTTTTTCCAGTACACCATTCAAGTATACTCAGTCACGTATAGCAAAGAGATATAAAAGTAGGGCATTTCAGTGTAATTCATTTAAATTAAACTTCTGTGACTGTATCACCAATCATACTGTGCTTTATACAGCTGAAGAAGGCTGCTTCTTGGAAGTGACTTCAATGCTGGTTTTAAGTACTTCATTAGTTGTGATTTACAGCATCATGTTGGTGTTGTGCTGAATTAATGAGAATGGTTGAATTGCCTGGATTGCACAGGTTTTCTAGAAGTCTGTTAGTGAAGAAAGCAGTTACCACTGTTCATAGTTAACACAACAATTTGCTCTGCCTTAGCCTTTGAATTACAAACTACTATGTGTATTCTTCAGTTGTGGTTAAAATGACAATGCTTTAATGTGGTGGATGAACAATTAGAAAACAGTTAATGGCATTTTAACTTTTTTTCATGTGTGCATCAAACTCTTGCCTTAAAGCAGCATTTCTGTAAAACTTCAGGAACATAATGTTGCAGTTAAGTCAGCTATTACAGAAGTAATGGTATACAAAATGCTACAATATCTATACTTCATAGTCATTATTCTACAGAAGATACATTAGTCTACAGCAGTATTTGAAGGCCTGCTGTGATGGTGTAATCAAAGTGAGGGGTCTAAATTACTGAAGAAGAAAGTGAGGGAAGTATAAGGAAAAAAATGTTCCTAGTTAAAAAAGTAGTCCTCTGGACTTCTGCAGTGTGAGGGGTGATGCAGCAAACTGGCAGAAACATAGCAAGTAGCCAGGAACAACATTGGGAAAAATACTGAGCAATTGACAGAAAGTTAGTAAATCAGTCAGTAGTGCTGGTCAGGTAACTCCAGCCTTCTTGCCTTTCTTGCGTGGTAAGTACTGATTTACTGCATTGGTTAATTTAGCACATTTTTTTAAAAGCAAGTGGCTAGATCTTGTATAATATGTAATAATCCAGAAGGAAGGAGGAATTGGATTTAATACTATGACTTGGACCTCAACAGTAGTTTGTATTGGAAAACTTGATTCATGTTCAGGGCCTTATGGGAGACTTAAACCTGAGCTTTGGTACTTCTGATCCACAGTAGGAGTTTGTTTCAGGAACCTGATTGGTTTCTGTGATACTTTAGTTAAAATAAGTACTCATTTTTAAAGCCTTCCTGTAAACAATGCCTTTATGGATTGGATTTTTTAGCTAATAAATTATCAGAAGTCAGTGCATTTGCAGTTCACTCAGAACCTGCAGCTGCTCACTGAGACTGGTTGTAAGGTTCATTTTAGAGAGGGTTTCAGAGCACTTGTGCAAGTCTGAATGAGCTGGACTGCAGGCCCTTGAAGGAGCTGGGTGTCCCAAAATGGGTTAATCCACTGTATTACTGTACACTGTAATCGCAAACTGTACTGCAAACATAATTCTACTGAAGCCGGCCCTGTTGATAGCAAAAGGTTGAGTGTGTTTGTGTGGCCAGGTTTTGGTAGTGGGGACTACAGCTATGGCTTCTGTCAGAAGCTGCCACAAGCTTTCTCCATGTCTGACAGCTGATGCCAGATGGATCCAAGATGAGCACTCACTGGCACAGGTCAAGGAATTTAGAGGTGGTAGTGTCATCTCAGTTGGTAACATATTTAAGAGGGGAAAGAAAAATGTTGTGCAAATGTAATAGCTCTCAGAGAGGAGAGGAGTGAAAATGTGTGAGAGGAACAGCTCTGCAGACACAGGGTGAGTGAAGGAGGAGGGGCAGGAGCTGCTCCAGGAGCCAGAGCAGAGATTCCCCTGCAGCCCCTGGTGCAGCCCATGGTGAGGCAGCCGTGCCCCTGCAGCACAGGGAGGTCCAGGGGGGAGCAGAGATCCACCTGCAGCCCCTGGAGGAGCCCACACCAGAGCAGGTGGGTGTGCCTGAAGGAGGCTGTGACCCCGTGGGGAGCCCATGCTGGAGCAGGCTCCTGGCAGGACCTGTGGCCTGTGGAGAGAGCAGCCCACACTGGAGCAGTTCCCTGGCAGGACCTGTGACCCCACACGGGCCCACAGTGGAGCGGCCTGTTCCTGAGGGACTGCACCCTGTGGAGGGGACCCAAACTGGAGCAGTTTGTGGAGAACTGCAGCTCATGGGAAAGACTTACGCTGGATAAGTTTTTGAAAAATTGTCTCCCATGGGGGAGACCCCGGCTGGAGCAGGGGAAAGAGCTCCTCTAGTTGAGCAGTGTCTAAAACAACTTGAGATGAACTTGACTATATCCCCCATGCTCTTGTCCGTGTTCTTCTAAGGAGGGAGAGCTGGAACAAATGGAGAAATGGAGGAAAGGTGTTTTTAAGATTTGTTTTACTTCTCATTATCCTGCCCTGGTTCATAATAACCTGATTTTGGTTCATAATAAATTCAGTTCATTTGCAAAAGCTGAGTCCGTTTAGTCTGTGATGGTAACTGGTGAGTAATCTCTCCCTGTCTTAATCTCAACGTGTGAGCCTTTCCTTATATTTTCTCTTTCCTGTCTCATTGTGAAGGGGTGTGATAAGAGCAGCTTTGGTGGGCAGCTGGCATTCAGCCAGTCAGCGTCAACCTGCCACATTAAGTCAGCTAATCAAATGTTATTATTCAATAAGTCTGGAATTTTTCAATAAATACTTAAATTTGACTAGTTTTTTTTTGTTTGTTTTTTTTTTTTTTTATAAATATGTTTGCCTTACTGTCTTGAGTCTTCATGTATAGCCAAACCATATGAGATCTGATCATGCATTTAGTATTTCTAGTGCAAGAACAATTAGACCACATTTCCCCTTTTAAGAAATCAGGCAACTTCAGTGAAAGGAGGAATACTGAAGATCTCTCTCAGCCTGTCTTCACAGGAGAGGTTCTCTAGCCCTCTGATCATCTTTGTGTTTCTCCTGTGTACTTATTCCAACAGGTCCATGCCCTTCCTTTCCTGGGAGCCCAGAGCTGGATGCAGTGCTCCAGGTGGGTCTCAGCAGAGCAGAGGGACAGAATCCCCTCCCTCCCCTGCTGCCCACAGGGTTCTGGATGCAGCCTGGGGTGTCTTTCTGGGCTGTGAGCTCACATTGCTGAGCCGTGTCCAGCTGTTTGTTCACCAGCACCTTCTAGTCCTTCTCTATGGCTGGTCTCAATCCCTTCATCCCACAGCCAGAATTGGTATTGCCCCAACCCAGCTGTAGGCCCTTGCATTCAGCCTTTTTGACTTTTATGAGGTTTATACAGACCCACCCCTCAAGCCTGTCAGGATCCTGTGGATGACACCTCCACCCTCCAGCAGTATCAACTGCACCACGTCTTGGTGTTGTCAGCAAACATGCTGTCACAGGTGTGAGTACAGCAATTGAAGCTCACAAATGGTACTTGTTTACTGCTATAAATCAAGGGTAAGTGTGCTGTCCTGTGCTTACCGTGAAAGTCAGTGTCCTGTCCAAACCTGGGTATCTGTTGTGTACAACCACCAAATTCAGCTCCTCCATCAGTTCCAGCTGATGGCTGGTAAAAACACTGACCAGCATTGTGGTTCAAGCTTGCTGTGCCTGCCCTAGGAGACCCTTTTCTGTGGGACACTTGAAATGTATCTCCAAGGTACAAATTCCTATTGGGCAAGTTCTGATAAGGCTAGCTGCTCAGTTTATTTATCTGTTTTGTTGTTAGCATTTTATTATCTAAGATTTGGAAGCTGAACCATGCTTTAATCACATGTACTTGTATGTGGATTATTTTTACTTTTTGAAATAGAGAAGCTTAATATTTCATTAGAGCTTCTAAGAAATCCAGAAGTTTCATGTGGGCCTGACCTGTGAGGAAAACTGCATTTGTTTTTAGTGTGACAAATCAAGATTTGTCTCAACTAGTTAATATTAGAACATAGGATAATTACTTTCCTGTAGATTGACAGTCTTTCACTTTGATAATTGAGGAAGTTTTGAATGAAAGTCAAGTTTAGTCAGGAATGCTAAGTGAAGTGTATGACTTGAAATGCATCCTATATTCAAAGCTGTTCTAGTTCTAACCTTAATGTATTGAGAAAAATATTTTTTCTATAAGTCTGTCAAACTCTTCTTTTAAGCAGAACAAAACTGAGCACTAACTTTGGCTATACTTGGGACATGCGGTTGAATCTCAAGAGAACAATTCTGAAAATACAGTACTAAAAGTGCTATACTCTGCTTAGAAACAGATTGTTGTGTTAGTACTCATCGTATTTTTGTCTTGAGTTTAAAATTCAAATTTTTTTTCTATTCAGCTGTTGATCTCTAAATCCGTTTGTATTGTTTGGTGGTTCTTTCTGTAGAAATTAGGTAGGTTGTAAAGCAGTGATCTGTTCTTGTTTTCCAGCTGGGATGCATGTGTGGGCAAGTTCATTGTGGAAATTTGAGAGAGTAATTGTTTCTAGATATGTGCTTTTTGATGTTGTTAGGATTTTTTTTTCTTCATTCTAGTCAGACATTCAGTTTAACTCCTCAATGACCAAAAGTTGTAAAACAAGTGATTGGTATTAACTCCACCTTGGTGCAGTTTAAGACTGCATGAGGGTTAATGCTGTAAATAAAGCATAAACCTAGTAATGGGAATATATATATATTCATATAAGGCCAAAGTACGTCTGAAAAGTTCCATTTTATCACTGGACAAGTCCACGGGAGGTCCACAAAGATGATTATGGGTTTGGAGCACCTCTCCTGTGAGGACAATACAGTTTGAGCTGTTCAGCCTCGAGAAGAGAAGGCTCAGAAGAGAGCTTATAGCACCTTCTAGTACCTGAAGGGACTCCACAGGAAAGCTGAAGAGGGACCCTTTGTCAGTGAATGTATTGATAGGATGAAGGGAATGGATTTAAGCTGAAAGAGGGAAGATACAGCTTAGCTGTTAGGAAGAAGTTCTTTACTGTGAAGGTGGTGAGGCTTAGGCACAGGGTACCCAGAGAACTTAAGAATGCACCATCCCTCAATGTCCAAGTTCAGATTGGATGGAGCTCTAAGGAACCTGGTCTAGTGAAAGGTGTCCCTGTCTAGAACAGGGTGGCTGGAGCTAGATGATCTTTAAGATCCCTTCCAACCCAAATCACTCTGTGATTCTGCTAGGATGCAGAAGGTGTTCAGTTGACAAATTCACTCCAGACAATATCCATGTTACTGTATTGAGAGAACTCTTTTATCCTAATGCTTAATGACCAATGCTAGTAGGACACAGCTATGGCTTTTCCCATTTTCTAAATCAAGAGTCATAATCCACATATGTAGACAACAATGGTTATTCTGATGTTACTTGCCTTTGTGTCGGCTTCTGTATTTGTGTCTAGAAGCCATGTCCTTGTTGTGCAGCATTGTTCCTGCAAGGCAAACATTACTAAAGGACAGCAGACCCACAGTTTGAACCAAATGAGCTGGGACTTGCCAGAGGTGCAGGCTAAGACTACAGAAGGAAGGCAGTCAAGCAAAAGTCCCTTGAATAAGTGACTGTTAGAGGAACTTTGTGAAAAAAACCTTTCCTTAAAGAAGGATCAGGCCAGGACATTCAAGAAGAGCTATTCTTAGATATTTGATTTAGACCTTTTCTCCTTCAGTCTAAGGAAAAATAGCTCCATTCATAGGAAATGTTCTGTTCCCCTGAGTATATTTTCCACTACAAGCTCTTCTGGAAACCTACTTTTCATTGCATTTCTGCTGTGAGGTTTAAGACTACTACTGAAGTAGTGCCTGAATGTATTTTTGTCCAATTTGCCTTGTTTTCATATGCTAATGCACTTTTTGCTAGAATAGCTTTTGTATATATATTTTTGCATTTTATTTTGTGTAGTATTAAGGTCAGATTAACAGGCCTAATTGTAAATCAGAGCTTCCTCCAAAGGAAGAAGAGCTTGAAAGTTGTCTTCATGCAGAATCTAATACCTCTGTGCCTTTTGGAGAAGTCAGTTGACAAAACCCAAGCCTGGCATAGGTTTGGGGGCCTGTCTGATGATTGGGCTCGGGAGCCAGGCTGTCCTTCTGCTGTCTGTAAATCCCAAGTGTCTTCAAGGCTCTTTAGGATGGTGATCGTGCACTCAGCACCTGGACTGCCTGATCTTTGTCTTCAGCTTTTTTGAAGTAAAAAGCAGATGCTGATCTCAGTTTGGTCTTATACTTTGCCCTAGGTGCAAACCTCTTTCCAGCAAGCAGCATTTGTCATAGTTTTAGTGTGGCACTCAGGTGCTGGATATGAGGCAGGAGCAGAGGCAGTGAAATACAGATAAACATCTGTCTGAACACTGGGAGACACCTTTTCACTGTGAGGATGACTGAACACTGGCACAGTTTGCCCAGAGATGTGGTAGAGGCTCCATCTGTGAAGATCTTCTAAAGCCATCTGGACAGGTGGCTTCAGGTGGCCCTTCTTGAGCCTGGGGTTGGACCAGAGGTCCATTCTAGCTCAGCTACTCTTTGATTTTCTGCTTCAGACCACAAGGACTGTAGGCACTTCTCTGGTTCTTCAGAGTAGTTGAGTGAGAGCAGCTGCTGATTAATGTTCCTGTTGGATATACTTGACTGTGATCAGGCTCAGTTGGGCTTCCCCTTTGTGAGTTCTTAGATTAATGAACTTGCAAGTTATCTCTGAACACAGGGAGATGAGGTTGGAGATGAACAGACTGTTGTAATCTTTGGAGCCTATTGCAAATAAGGACAATTGAACAACTCCATAAATGTAGCACAGCCATTTAAACTAAAGGCCCTTACTTTTCATTTTTCTTGCTTAGTAATGTGTGCTTACTTGTTCTAGAGCTAAATTCAAAGAGATGTACACATTCAATGCCTGTTCTACAGTGCTGCTGAAATGGTTCATTCAGTTGTCAGAATACTGATAGTTTATTTGCTGTGCAACCTCTTCTGTTTTCTGAAACTGTTGATGACATAATTTAACACAGATATAGCAAGTGTAAGTTACAGAATAGACTATTCCATAGCAATGGCACTACCCATACCTCTCCTTCCTGGTGATGCCAGGGAAATGTTAGCTGTTGGCTTACCACAGATGTTGATGGCTCAGAAACCTGCAAAGGATCACTCAGAGAATTATTACATCATTATTGTTCTGAGATAAAAGCTCTCTTCCATCAGGTTGAAAGATAGCATGCTGACAAATTAACCAAATAAATGAGGTACATAAAATTGCCAGATGGAAGTTTGTGGTTTCTATTTTGTGTGGAACTAACAGCAGCCTGAAAAAAGTATGCTGCTGCAGCAGTCTGCTTGTCAGGTGCTTGTTTCATTCACTGCAGATACTTCTAGGGGAACCCTGATTTCAGTAATGGTGTTTTTTGGAAATTGTTAGATTGTGGCTTTCTTGTTCTTGTGTAAGGCAAGATGAATTTGTGCTCCAAACATGCAATTGAAAATTCTTCTAGCAAATTAGACCTGTGCTGCTCAGCGGCAGATGTCTATGGGAGGCAAATACCTCCTATTTTCCTTTCTACCTTTTCCTTTCCCCTCCAAGTGAATGATGGGAGGCTGACAGCAGACTTGGCAATGGGCTGTGGTGTAACTAGCATAGCCCTCTGTAATCTTTTGCTCCCCAGAGCCCACAGGTCAAGTTCCCTGTGGAACACCATGGATTCTACAGAACCAAGTGGTGTCTGGGGTGCATGGGCATTGTAGCTCAGGAGCAGAAACAAAGGATTTAAGTGTTTGAGGCAATTAATGGGGCATAACACCCTGTATACCAGTAAACCAATGCGAGCAAGCTTTGAAAAAACCTGCAATATTGATCTGGATATTTTCTGATCATCCACATACCTGTGTCTGTTTGTGATCAAGTATAGCTGGCAGGCAGCTACTCCCACTGTCTTCCTTTAGTGCTATTGATACATCCAGGCAGCCTGTGAGTCTCTGTTGGAAGTGGTTTCCTGATCCTAGCTCTTAAAACCACCTGAAGATTTTGTTCCTGCAGGTTAGTTGTTAATTGTAAATACACTGAGTGGAGCAGCAATGCAGTTCCAGAGCAGCCACTTACATTCTTGTCTGTAACTACTTTGGTGCTGAGTCTGTCTTATATACTTAGTTCATGGTTGGATTTCTTGACATGAATGGGTGTCAGATGAATAAAGATTTCATTTCCTGAGTACTGGATTGTGGTTGACTTCAATTGTCATATCCTGACAGTCCTCTCCCCTTCTCTCTAGAGTTGAGAAGTCTATGAAAATGGGATTAGACAAGGCTGTCTGGCACCACTTTCTCTTGGAATGGTATAAAACTTTGAATAAAGGCTCTGGAATAAATTGTTGGAAGTGCCTGTTGAGAGCTTCTGGCACAGATGAATTCCTCTGGACAAACTCTAGGAGAAGTTCTGTTTCTCTGCTGATAAATTGGTTTCAAATGTTCGGGGAAAAGGAACCAGTGACAGTATAATTGTAGATTAATTCAAGGTAGAAGGAGCCTGCTGCTCAAAGCAGGATCACTTTCACTATGAATGTATTTATAGACTTCTCTTGCTTAACATCCTTTGCACCCTCTTTCTTCCACTTTCTTTATCTCCATGCACACACATATTTGGCAGTATCAGCCCAGATGAGGGCCCCCCTTGCTAAATAAGATAAAGAGCGAATGGTGACTGAATTACTTGCACAAAAACTTGTTGCAAAACTAATCTGCAACAAGTCAGTAATCTCACCTGCCTGCTTATGACTGTATCTGTATAAACTGCAAAATGTTTCCATGGTCTGAAGAGTGTGGGATTAATTAAGTATTCAAATTCTCCAGTTTCCAGGAAGGATGAGAGTAGAATGCACCTACACAGTTTGCCTTGTTATTGTTACCAACTTGTTTGACAAATGGGGTGTAAAATCCAGGGAACAGTATTAAAGGTATTAGGTAGATTGTCCCTGAGCTTTTTTTGATGCAGAGAAAATGTCACCTTTGTCAGCACTTGGCAGTCTTCCATTTTAGCTCAAATACAATTTGAAGGGTAATGCTGGAGGTGTTTCAGGCTCTGTTTTCTTAATTGCCTTTCCTGTTGCTTTTTTTGTTGTCTGTCTTCTCTACAGCACAATTTTGAGCTAACTGGGTGCTTCAGCACATGGCAGAAGTATAGTTAGTGTAACTGTATGGATTAATGTAGACTTTAATTCAGTTGGCAGATTCAGGAGGAGCAAAGTGTCTGAAGTTGCATGCAAGTCAATGTAGAATGCTTGTTTGCATGTTTGGGTAGTCTGTGATTCTTGACTGCTGTGGCCATTTGTTTTGCTTAGTGAATTTAATGAACTAGTCAATATAACCTGACTTCTGTGTATATAGAAATGTAATTAATGGAAGGCTTATAAGAACGTATCTCTGCTGAGAGAACACAACATGTTTTTTATAGGTTCTAATTGCATTGCTCAAGAGCACTTACTGTACTTAACTTCTGCAAATACCATTTGTGTCTTACAGCTTGCCTTGAAGGGATCTAACTATGCTGGTCTGCTGGAACGGCATCGCATTCATACAAAAAATGTGGAGCATGTTGTGGACAGCTTACGGTAGGAATGTATGGATGTTGAGAGTTTCAGACACAGTGCAAATATCCGTGGATCGTGTGAAACAAAAGGAGGCCTCGTGTTACAAATGCTAATAGGATAGGAGTACTGAAAAGAGAGGGGTGCAGATGAACAGTCATTCCTGAAAAGAGCAGTCATGTGAACTAGCTCAGTTCAGTTGACTAGCATGTTCTATTACCATCTTGAAAAATAAACAAGAAAGTGATACAGGATTTGTGTGTCAAGTGTTTTTAAGCCAAATATGACTGTAATTACTCCTTAGCTGCATGACAACTTTTCAGAAGGCTCTGACAAGGAACAATACAGAATGGAATTCAGACTTTTTCTGAACTTTACAGGAACGAAAGGATAGAAGTTCGTCTTGTTAAGCGTCGAGAGTATAATGAAGAGACAGTTCGGTGGGCAGATGCTGTTATATCAGCAGGAGGTATGATTTTATGGAAGGGAACTATTTGTTTCAGTATGTTTTCATAGATATGTTTCTCAAAAATACTTGTCAGTGTTTGAAGCAACAGGAAATAATGCACATTCTGAAAACAAATTGCTAATCTAATTGTCAGAAAATCTGACAAAAAGCAGTGGTTATGACCATCTTGTCTACCTCTAGTATCTAAAATTGTAGCCCATGGAAATGAATCCCAGTGCATGGCCACTCAAAAAGTTTTTCATGTGTGAAACAGTATAAACTGTGGAATTTACTATAGTTTCCAACTAAAGAGGATAAAAATTCTTGATGTAATGTAATTTTATGTAGCCCTGAAACTTACTCATTGTTTTTTTGGGATGTGAGGTGTAGACTAACGTACTACCTCATGGTCCCCTTGCTCAAACTGTCTTTCTTGCTTTCACACTTAATCCAGTGACTGGCGTATCAAGTTGGATGGTACAGGTAAAAAGTCTGCAGCTTCTGAGCATCTTGTGCCACTGATCAGTGTTTTCCAGATGAACCAACAGAGCAATTAACCTGATTGTTTATCTTTAATACTGGATTGCAGCAGTTCATTCAGTGTTATTTTTTGGGATATGCTGCAAATACAGCATTGTGTTGCTGGGCTCTGACGTAGTGTTCACTCATCTGTGGCAAATAGGCTTGACCACAGCTTTCTCTCTTCCCACTAGCCTAGTTTGCCCTTAGGTACTGTTCACCATGAAGAATGGGTAGAAAGGTTTATTCCTGGAGCGTCCTATCACACTCTTGTGGATTTCAAAGAACTTCCCCAAAGTGCCAGTTTGTCTTTGGCAAAATTTTTCATGGTTGAGGCAAGCAGCTGGGAAGTAATACATCATCTGAGGTTTTCAGAGCTTTATGTCTTCGTGCTGTTCAGAGCTTATATCTTCTTGCAAAGACTGAATGAGGTTATAGTTTTCTTTCTGTTTAACAGACAGGAAAAAATACCAATATGTGGAGAAACTAGTACATTTAAAGATTTCTACTTCTGAGATTTCTACTTTCCCAAGACTTCTTTTTCAAGTGTGCCTATCTGGGGCCAAATAGGACCTTTAAATTGCCTTTTAGGAGGACAACTGGGGTGAAGCTAAAGTCATTGTTTTTATGTGACTCGCAGTAACATTTGGTTTTGTTTCCTGTCTCCTGTGGCTTCTTTTAGCAATACTTTCTAAATTTACTTCTGCTAAAGAATTTCTCTTACCTGCTGATAAATGTACAGAAATTCCCATAAATCTCTTTTAAAGCTTGCTTCTGCCATGTTCAATTGCCTGGGCATGTATAGCTGTCAGATAAGTTGTACTTTTTCCAGTCATGTTTGCCATCTCAAATTCAGTTGTCATTACTCTTATTTGATAAGGTGTCAGTAGTTTTGTCCCATTGTATTTTTGTCCAGCTTGCCTGATTTGTTGTTGGTATAAAAGCACATAATGCTAATGCTGGAGTACATTCTGTTTGGGGTACTGGAATGAAGTGAAACTAACTTTTGATCTGTTTTCTCTGTAGGTGATGGTACAATGTTGTTGGCAGCCAGTAAGGTCTTTGATAAATTTAAACCAGTCATCGGAATAAATACTGATCCTGAAAGGTAAAAGCATATTTGGGAAAGCAGTGCTTTATTTAACATCTGTTTGGGGCTACACGAGGCAGACCTGTAGCATTTGGCAGTATAAATGTCTGTTTTATCCACAGGGAGTTATCCTATCTCATCTGAGAGGACATTAAGTAGTATTGGACAAGCATGACTGTGTTTCACTGCCGCAAGTGTTCTCACACCCCAGTGTAACAGCACTTGCAGCTAGTTGACTTGTATTACTAACCAGAAGTTTGAGGCTGGAGATAGCAGTACAGAACTTAGGAAGAAGGACTTGGTAAAAGCAGCTAAGTGTGGTGCCTGAACACATAAAACCTTAATTTTTTTGTGAAGGTGAATCCAGTGGAGCCTCAGAAGAAGAAGTTTGCTGTAGTTTCTTAATGTAAACCATGAGATACCTCAGAAAACAACTGAATCAATTGTTGGCACTTAGCTGTCCTATTATAAACTCTGCACTGCACCCACCTGCCCACATCAATCTTACAGCTCAGTGGATGCAGTGTGTTAGTACTGCTTGGTTGGTATAACCTTCAAATGGATGGCAACTGAAACTCAGAATTCACCAAGGCTCTGCCTGCTGAGAAGTCTAGATTTAGATTTCTGCTTTTGATATTGACAGGTAATTTATTCCTAGTACATTAAGTCATGGTCAAAAGGTTTAATTCCTTTAACACCTTTTCTTCCAAAACTTTTCAAATGCTCTGAGTAGCTATTCTGCATTATTAAGCCTGACTAGTGGGGTTCAAATAACAAGTGCCTTCAAATTGTCATCTGTTACTCATGGAAGGGAGCAGTGTTTAGTCTTCTAGTTTTGACATTAGATTCTTTTGATCTTCAGAATGTTGCTTAGCTGTTCATGTTGCTAAGTGGAGAAATATTTTTTTTTTTTTCCCCCCCACCTGCCATGTTTATTAAGCTTGAATTGTTTGTCTAGAATGGTGACAGGAACTATATTAGTGCTTACATACTCCTGCAGGATTATTAGCTGAACAGTTTTTAGGAGAAATGTGGGAGAAATAGCCTGTCTCAGACACGGACTCGAGGAGCTGAGAGCAGTGTGTTGTTGATGATGTGGTACTGTGCAAGAACAGTAGAGATTCCTGAAAGTCTAAGAAGTGTAGCTTTGCTAGATGTAACACATAGGGAGATTTGTTTTGTTTTCTAAAGGTACCAAATCTGGACAGTAATACTGTCATTTTCATTGTAATTTTTTGCTACCAGATCAGAAGGTCACCTGTGCCTGCCTGTGAGATACACACATTCATTTCCTGAAGCACTACAGAAGCTTTATCGTGGTGAGTTCAGGTAGGATTCACTGATCTTTGGTTTTCAAAAACATAGAGGGATTGGGAAACACCTAATCTTGTGCAATTCCTAAGAAGCAGCTGAAGCTAAGTAAAATCTTAATGGCTCAAATTGTGAATTCTGTGTAGGTGTTTATTATGTTGAAAAATGAGTTTTTGGCTCAAGAGTGGGGCTGGAATACAAATGATAAAACTGACTGCCAGTTCCAGAAAAAAGTCTTCTGGTATGACCTGCAATAATTGATTTTCATTTCTGACTTAGCAAATTCATAAATAAGGAACTGCATTCTTGTAAGGGGTATATTGATTTATGTATTTTAGGACTGTCCTGGTTTAGGGCAAATTTTGGAGGAAACTTTTGAAGTGAAAGCACTCTAGAAAGCAAACTCAAGCTGCCCCTCCCCCAACAGGTTCAGGAGGAAAAATTTATTTAAAGAAAAGTGGAAAAAACTGTTTATTTAACAAGCAAAGTACTCACAAACATGAAAAAAAGAACCCTGTTAAGCAATGGAACCTCTCAGTGTTCTGAAGAGATGGCACATCCAGAGAGAATGAGCCTGCCTTGTCGCGGGCAGTAGCTGGGCGCGCTCAGTCTCTCAGCCTCCCTCCAGTGCTGGAATGCCGCGCCCCGGCCCCGGTGGGCCGCAGGCCTGAGCTCCCGCTGCTCTTCTGGGTGTTCAGGCCAGAGCAGGGCTGACCAGTTCCGAGAAAAAGAAGAGCCACAGTCCAGGGAACTTCTCTGCCTCAGCTAAGAGAAAACAAACTAAAGGCAAAGGAGAGCTCTGTCCCACTGTCTGTCCGTGCTGCAGACAGCGCAGTCCACGAGCAGGAGCGCAGGGGAGCCAGTGCAGTTTGTGCAGACAAACTGTGCACTTCTTCTGTCCCCTTCACTCTTGGGACCTGTCTTAGAGGTGCAGAACTTAGTATCCGACACAAACATAACAGACAGCTGGGGATACAAGCATCATAAAGTCACCCTAGGATGAGGACTCAACACTGTTGTACACTGATGGCCATAAGAATAGAAGCTAATGAAACACATACAGTTCGGAAAGGGTCTACATACAGTGTGTTGCATCTGGGTTTTGGTGATTTGAGATAAAGTAGCTTAAATTTTGCAGACTAATTAGTGTAAGGCAAACATTTCTTTATGCTGAATATAGCTTGATGTTTTCAGTACTAGATATTCTTAAAATAGAATAATCTCACTTGATTTAAAAAGGAACAAGCTAAATTTTAAAGGACGGACTAGGGAAGAGTTTTTAATAGCTACTTAAGAAGAGACACTGTTCTGTAGTATAATAAATTTACAGAATATTTTTGTGATGACAAACTGTCAAACAGAAATCAGTCACTCATGTGAAAATGTATAGGAATTGATTTGTGTTTATACTTCTAGCATATTAAATTTGTACCTTGAAGTGTAACTGTATTTGTGCCATAGAATAGTTCTGAAATTAAATTAATACAGTTGCCAGGGTAAATAACTGAAGGAGTTTCAATATGTATTGCTAAAGGAACAGGTACTTTTTACTCACATATTCTAAGATTTAGAAAACAGAAGTTTTTTAGTCTCCATCATTCTAATTTGCTAAAGTAAAACTCATAGTGCTTATTCAGATAACCTCCCTTGACATTTGGCCATTTTGATATTTTGTTGGAAACAAAGCTGTATTTTTGTTGCTGACACTCCTGTTACTGCTCATTATGGAGCTGAAACCTCACCAGAGCAAAATAGAAAGGATTTCTCTAATTATTTTTCTGAAATAATAGGAACTTTATTCTTAAGAAAGGACATGAGCAGGTGTTTCATTTGAGAGTTCTTAGATTTGTTTGGCCCTAACCAAACTTTGGAATAGGTGGGTAACTGAATCTTTGTCTGGAAGGACTTAGGGTATTTTGGAGATGTAGTGGATGGTAAGTTGCCAGAAACTGGAAGAGGGCAATAGGCTTTTTCCCCTTATCCCTGAGGTTTCAGTCAGTGCAACAATCTGCATTAATATGGACCTTGTAATCCATGAGACAACCAACATTATTGAATTATAAAGGACAAACTATATCAGACTACCCAAGTTTTTTATTTTGGTGGGCAGTGCTGTAGCAGGTTTTCAGAATGGGGGTACTAATAGGAACACAGTCCCATTTTCTAATTTTGTGGGGGATGTGACATGTTCTAGCCATGTGCATTGTAAGGAGACTAGTATAGTGATACTTGCTGCATGCTTTCTGCATGACTACCTAAAATCATACTGGGAATTTAAGGGCAGATAGGATGTGTTAATGAAGCTCTATAAAGATTACTAGAGTAAAAACTAGCAATGTAGTCATATAAAGCATAAGTCTCTTGTAATTTTAGGAAAAACTGGTTACTGTTACTTGGATATCAACAGCATGAACAGGGAAAAAATGTGCTCATAAAACTCTCTTGTGATTTGCTTTCTTAGTCAAAGCTATTGCTGTTTTGTTTTATGAAATATCTTAGGGTGTAAGAGGAAAAGGAATTGATATATCTAGGAAAAATTAAAAAATAAGAATGTTGTAACATGGCTTTTATATCCTTCTATGTTTCAAGTGAATTCCTCTTAAGCACCCTAAATTCTTAGGCCAGGAGGGATTGCTGAAATGACTGTATACTTGGGGCCTTATGTATAAAGGGATGCATAGAGCTGTTTTTCTGGACATGTCAAATACAAACAAAAGATGTCAAAAATACAGCATGTGTTTCTGTATAAATTCTTGAGACCTCTTTATTCTTAAAAGCATTGTATCAGTGATTCATTCACGTATTAGAATCACATGCCTCAAGAAGAGAGTTTGTTACATTACAATTTTTGTAGGCTACTTTTGGCCAGTGTCCTCTTATTTTAGAAATGCAAAAAATACTAGGTAGCAAATCGGTAAATGTAAAGATTTACAATTAAGTATTATTAACTTTTTTAAATTTAGAAGTTATATTGGAAGCTATAAAACTTGAGACTTTGAGTATATTTAGCTCCTAATCTTAAGATGTTCTGCTTTCAGAGTGGAGACTCTCAGATCCTATCTAACTTTGTAATGAATATTTCATACTGCCTTCTTTTGCCTCTCTTAGGTGGCAGTGGCGGCAAAGAATCCGACTGTATCTTGAAGGAACTGGGATTAACACAACCCCAGTGGATTTACATGAACAGCAGCTAAGCCAAGAGCAACATAGCAGGGCACACATAAATGAAAGATTCCAGGATCAAAGTAGGTTAAAATCTGACAAGAATATAATCACTTTGCTATGACAGCTTGGAATAGAAGATAAGGATTTGTAAAAGTTTTAGTATTTGAAATACCTGCTGTCAAAATACCTGGTCTTTTTAAAAATGCTGTCTCTTAGAGTTTCTATAACTACTTGAGCATGTCTGTGTGTTTGTGTACACATGCTAACTTTTAAGTTAGGTTAATTGAGAGTTGTAAAAGCTGGTCTTGGAATACCAGCAAGCAAATAAGATATTAGATGTGAGAGTCTGTCTGTAGATAATTCTGAAACACTTTCAGGTCTTTTCTTTGTGGTGGGTTGAAGGATGAATGGTTCTGTGCCTCACCTGTGTCCAGTACTGCATTTGCTCACTAAGAAGTCCTTGTCAACAGGAACAATTTGTTAATCCCCTTTAATTACCTTGTGGTATGAAGTCTTAATTCTCTGAACTTCATCAGAAATGTCTGTTAAGTCACTGCCAGTGAATTTAACTTGTCTGGAAGAGTGACTGGCAGAAGACTTCATTCTGCCTAGCTGCCTGTGACTTTTCAGGGAAAAGTGTCTGAACTTAAGCGTCATTGCTGACCTTGGTTTAAATATTCATTGTCTCCAGTGAAGGACAGTGACTGGCCACAGAGTAAATCAGTGAAAAAATGAGTCTTTGAAAAAAATGGAGCATTAGGTCTAGAAAACAAATCCAGGCAGTAGAATCGGTCTTCCTGTGAATTCTGAATGGTTTTTGAAAACTTGTGTCTTAAATCCATGATTCAGAACTCTTATATTTGATATCTGCAGGGTCTGATATTTCTGGCCCACATCTTTTACCAGTGAGAGCACTCAATGAAGTCTTCATTGGGGAATCTCTTTCATCCAGGTAAGTTTGTTTGTTGTTACAGAACAATTGTTGTTAAGGCACAATTGACATAATTTCTTTTTATGACATTGCAATGGACCATCAGTGATGAGATTTTACTGTCAAATTTCATTTCTATTCTATAAATATTTAACACTGATTGTATTATTGCTGATTACAAAGTGTATTTTCAAATATGTAAGTGCAGTAATGTTAATTTCTGGTTTTCTACCTCCTTTCTGGTTATTCTTTCATTTTTTCCTGACTTTTTTCTTTCCCTTTTATTGATGACTTAAATATCAGTCCTTGAACTGCCTCCTCTCCTGCATTTCTTCTTAATTATCTTTTCATAAGCTTTTATCATGACCAAGTAGAAATAGCTTTTTATCAGACTCCCTTTTCTATCGTTCTGTCATTAGATGCAAAGCTATCAGCATGCTTTTGGCAGAAACCTTGTTATTGATGGAATATAGTTATTTCCTTTGTTTAAGAACTGTGTTTGTATCAAATCATGGCACTGACTTATCCAGGATAAATTTGTCCTTTCTGTCCTGAAGATCAGTGCATTTTTGGCAGCCAAACAGTAAGAAGGACAGAGGGAATATGACTGGGACTATGGTAAAAGACATGATCCTTAGTCAGGATTTGATCAAACTTTTACTTGTATTTTATATCTGATTTCACTTTATTGCTTATCTTAAAAAAAACAAAAAAAACCCCCAAAAAACTCGAAAACAACAACAGAAAAGTCACTTTAGAGTTTAACAGCTTGTGTTTGTACAGTGCCTGGGAACTGATTGCTGGTGCCAACAGTATAAATGTTCTGTGAGTGCTTTATTTTTTGTCTGGACTTCAGCCTCAGACTGGCAGAAGGAATTAATTTCAAAGAGATACAAATCCTGCTTTCTACTAAATCAAACCTAATTTTATCAAGATTCTAAGAAGTTTCTTTAATGTGCAGTGATAGAGGAACACAAAGCTGTTTTCCAATGCTATGAGTGTCACCAGTACATTGTTCTCTTGGTTCCAGTGTATTTGAGAACCACTGAGGAGCACAGTACCTCTCAAAACAAACCTCTAGAAATAAGTATGGTGTTACTAGGACTTTACACTTGAAGACTTAAATGTCATAAAGATTAATCTTCTATTTGTTTCAAATACACAGGTGTGCTATTTATTTATACAAAATAACTTTAGGAGCTTCTTTTCAGGTCTTACTCTGCATGTCAGTGATGAAAACAAGTAAATTGAAGGAAAAAAAAAAAACAAACCAGAAAACCTGTCATACCTAGCTTGCAAAAATTACTTTTTAATCAAGCTGTGCACCTGTGTTCTTAATTTACTTTCAGTTCTCTAATCTCCCCATCTTTTCAAGAGTGATTACAAAACATGCCCTTAGTTACTGAGAGTATAAACTCTTTGTCACCAAACAGCCAAGAGCTGTGTTTCTAGAATGAAATAATAGCTCAGTAAGTTCTGTTTACTAAGAAAGGTGGAACTCAGTCATGCATAACACAGCAAATTTCTTGAGAGGATATCTGTTAATCTGAAGCCTGTATCACAGTTTGAATTAGGCCCTATGAATATCAACAAGTTTAAGTTCATGAATACACTCTTGGGTATTCTTCTGAAGCTCGTAGAGAGAAACTTTGGTCTCTAAGCCTAACACTAGGAATCCCCTGACAGATGAACAGTAACATGCAGAAGATGATTGTACATCAAGACTAGTACTTCTGAGGTTAGGAATAATTGCCCTGGAGAGAAATGTGAGCCTGCTGTTTGTGTAAAGCTGTTAATGAAGAGTCACTGGATTTTCAGTTACTGAAATGATCAAGAATTCAGGTTCAATCATGCTATTACTTACTGATGTTGAAATGTTTAGTGTTCCTTGACATAATTTAATGAGACCCAATCATAGCATAAACACAGGTTTTGTGCAATAGTTATGCAAGGAAGGTAATTTATTATAATTTTATAAGTCCAGTGGGCTCTGCAGATGAAACACAGAGGTGGTTTTGTGCATAAATTTAACATGAGAAGTGACTGCAGAAAAAGTGTGTAAAAGTTCATGCTACAAATCATTAAATTCGTTACAAAAACTGCTGTAAAATAGTGAATCAGAAGTAGCTGTCAAATAAGAAACACTGTACAAAGCCTGTGAAATTGTGATCCAGATTTGAAAGTAGCCCCTCTAAATTTTTATGTGCCTGATAAGGCTGTGTGTTCTGTCTTATTCAGGGAGAACTTTAAGTCCTGCAAACCCAGTTTTAAATTCTCGCTTCATAGGGCCTCCTATTATGAAATATCAGTTGATGATGGTCCTTGGGAGAAACAGAAGAGTTCAGGGCTTAATGTGTGTACTGGAACAGGATCAAAAGCATGGTGAGTACATGTTGCTGCTTTGACAGAAAATACCATTCCAGATAAGCTAGATGAACCTATTTAGCCTATGCATTTTGTCCTTACTGAGACTCTGTTAGCCTATGGGTAAGTCAGTCTAATATTGTCACTGTCAGTATGGCTCAGAGCAGTTCCAGGTGTATGAGACGAGCAGGGCACTCATTACTTGTGGGTATGGAGGGAAGCCTTGAAAGAGTGAGGAGCTGTGGCACTGGAACAGAAGTTTGCCTTAGGTGTAATTTCAGTGAAAGACGTGGCATGCCACAGGTGAAGATGACTGGCTGGGAGTGGTGAGGGAAAGAGATTCTGCTGTGACTTGCATAGAGCATACTGAGGTGATCTATGAACTACTCTTGTTGTCTAAAATTAAAATGCTTAGATGATGTAGCTCAGTAAACTTATAAAAATCTAAGCTCTAAGAAGAATGGGAAAACATGTATTTGGAAGCAGTGTTAAGTGTACTCTGTCCATTCTCCTTTCAAGCCTCTTGTTTCTTTCATATTTAATTGGCAGGGGACAATCTCTTTGCCAAAATACTCCCCTCAAAAAAAGATGGCCATATCTACACAGAACTATGCTAGCTTAGTCAGAGGGATAAATTATTTAAACTTCAGTTTAAATGTGCTGCAGTACCGCATGTAAGTCTAATCAATTTAGTTTTGAGATGTGAGAGATATGTTTGTGCTCATAATTTAGAGTTGTACAATAGGCACTGGTTTTGTGGGGTAGGCTAAGATGAACTAAAACAGAAGCTTTAAATGAAATTCAAAAATAAGTATTCATGCTGTAACCATGGTTACTGGGTTTTACTCTTCATTATAATTCAGAATTTTGTATTCAGGCAGCATAGCTTAGTTCTGGAGTCTGCCAAGGATGAAATTGGCAGACTGCTAGGGAAACTTTCCTAGTGTTCAGTACCTTGGGAAAGTACAGCCTTAATTCAGTGCTGTTCTTACGCCTTTCTTTTGCTTATACACTCTGTGCTGAGCAAGCCCAGCACCAGGAACCAAGCTCCAGGATTGCCCCTCTCCATTGCTGTCATCTGTATGTGTTGCTGGACTTCTCTAAAGTGAGGCCAGGCCTCAGTGGAGTAATCCTCCTTATCCTGTTGTCTAGGGGCTTTCCTGGAATTTCAGACTTCCTGGGACTGAGAGACATTTAAATATCCAGGTGTTTTCTGTAGCTGCCAAAACTTGTGTAAAAGGATCTCTTGATAGCATCTGCTCAGGCCTGAAGGTAGGCAGTTAGTGTAAGAGAGGGAGAGAGCCTTGGGCACACGCTGAGCAGCTCTGGGGTCAGACAGGGGTGTAGTGGATCTGAATTGCAGTCTGAGGTTTTTCACTGCCATGACAGAAGTGCTGGACTGAGGATTTTAAGCTGTATTGAGACCTGGGCATGTGAGATCTTCACGGTACTGCTGCACAGTGGCTGTGGTTAGCACCTACTCCCTTTTAAGTCTGGGCAAAGGAGGGAGACATTTTTGTAGTTTTGCCTTAGTTCAGGCTGAGGCTATGTTGACTTGTTCATCCAAATGTGTCAAATGCAGAAGTGTCTGATCTGACTGTTTATTTTCTATATACACCAGTTCTTGTGAGATTCAAGAACACACCTTAGGTTATAAATAAAGAGGTAAAATATTTGTAAAGAAGTGTTGGGTTCATTAATGAGAACTAAGATAATAAATGAATTAGCAAGGGTTGGATAGACAGAGCAAGAACACAATCTCTAGAGCTTCAGTTTTTTAATGCAAACTTAATGCAGCAGTTATTGGGGTTTAAGGCAGGGGGATTATTGGCAAGGACACTACATCCCATGCTCTTCTTTCCTGAAGACTTCACTTAATGGTTTTTTAAGGTTTACAAGGTCACAGGTAGATGCCAAAATAAGAGTTGCTAGTAAGTGGCTATTAATGCCACTTAATAGCATTCTTTTTCCTCCTCAAATGTTGAATTTAGTTTTTCATCAGTGTGGAAGGTTTTTTCATTTTGCTCAGTTTTTCCCTAAGTTGTACTACTTAGCAAACAAGACTTCTTCTCTGTCTAGGTCTTATAATATTAACAAGGTTGCACATCAAGCTATTGAAGAGATCCTTAAGATCGGTGAGTGAACAATGTGGCAGTACTAGCCAAGTTCTATATAGATACATCTCTCTAACTGAGGCTCTCTTTCTCGGCTCGACAGCAAACAAGCATGGAAATTTGAATATGCCATTGAACACGGAACTGGTACAGAAAGGTCAGTAGAAAAGGCAAGATTTTTTTTTAAAGTGTCTTTGGCCAGTTAATTTTGTTTGTATTCTGCACACTTGCCTTTCAGTGTTTTAGAACACTTGCAGTAGTAGTCTTTCTTAAAGATATGAATTAGGCACAGTTGGCAAACAATGTCTTACTTGAAATGAAAGCACTTATTTAGACTTCCGTCTAAATTACCCTCTTCAGGAGAATTTCAGTTCTCCTAAAATTTGAAACAGTTAATATTTAATCACCAGAAGAGAGCTATTGAGTGCTCATCGTGCAGTAGAACTGAAAGGAATTTCCATTAAAAGTAAATTTTTTTTTTTGCATGTAAAGACTATTAAACATCTGTCAAGAGTTGATGTTCCCTCTTGATGGAGAAGCCAGTCTTCCCTGGAGGAATGTGTGTTTCTGAGAGTAACTAATTTTCTCTGGAAAAATGCAACAGAAAAACTAATGGCTGACTCCTCTGCTTGCAGTAACAAATGATTACAATGAGTCTCTGCTCTACAGTCCAGAGGAACCAAAGATGTTTTTCAGTGTTCGAGAGCCTATTGTAAACAGAGTTTTCTCAAGTAGCCGTCAGCGTGGCTTCTCTTCAAAGTAAGTGCTGGCTGCAATAGCAAAGAGTTATTTCGTTCAGTGTATCTGTCAAAGTGTGAGCAGTCCAGGACTTTCCCTTGAAGTGTTTCAACATCCAGTTTGTGCTTTGAATGACTTGAGCATTGTTCTTGTAACAGCAGGGTGAAAATGTTTCCTAGCTGTGTTATGGTTTTTTTAATGTTTGATCCCTGCACAATCTTACAGAATAAAACAATCTCACTGTGCCCAGTTTTGGATATGTGCCATTTCCCTCAGTATGAGACACAGACAGTGACAGACTGAAGTGAATTCAGGAAAGGGCCACTGGGAGGATAAGGAGGCTGGAACAAGTGGTTTGTAAAGGAAAGACTCAAACTGTGCTTTCCTTTAGCCTGGAGGAGACAAGACTAAGGAGGAATCCAGTCACTGTCTTCAGCTACCAAAGGATGGTTACAGAGGAGGCTTCAGTGAAACTCTTCTCAGAGCAGAGTATAATGAAACAGCCATGATTTTACAGGATGTAAGATTACAATTAAAAAAAAAAAATTCACAGTGAGAATAGTCAGGCAGTTGACCAGGTGGTCTCTATAGATTGTCTTATCACTGCTCTTGGAGATACTCAAAGACTGGGCAAGGCCTTAAGCAACCTAACCCATCTTTAAAGTAAGGCCTGCTTTGAACAGAAGGTGGGACTAAATGGGTTTCCAAACTGAATTACTTGCTAATTCATCATTTTAACTTAGGGCACTTGTACTAGTGGAGGTTTAGACTGAATTTTAGGAAAATTATTGTCATGGAAAGGGTTTTAAAGCAGTGGAACAGGCTGCCCGTGGAAGTGGTGGAATCATTATCCCCAAAGGTATTTAAAAGACATGTAGGCATGGCACTTAGGGACATAGTAGTGGGCTTGGTAGTGCTTGTTGAATGGTTGAGCTCAATGATCTTACTTGTCTTTCCCAATCTAAATGATTTTATGATATGTGGAGCTTGCCGCAATTAAATATAAACACATACAGCCATTAGTTATATGATCAGAATAACTGAACATACGCATAAACAATTACACATAAACTATTGAAAGCAATACAGCATTTCAGTTGTAATTACCTGTCAACCTTTTATATAAAAAAAATGTCTAAAGGAGCTCTGAGACAAATTTTTTATTGTCTTGTCCAGCTCTAAAAGAGATGCCTTAAATTTTGTAAGATTAGATTTAAACTTATTATGTCAGACTCTAATAATAATGTATTGACAATAATATGCTACAGTTCTTGAAGTTTCCTGGCAAGCATCCTGACCGTCAGCTTTGTGTTTGTAATTGCTATTCTTCTCTCCGAATGATTACTGTAACAAAGGATTACATCAATGTCCAAATTATTTGAATCTTAAGCATTGCTACTTGAAAATATATATTTCACATAACATGAAGACCACATATTAGAATCTTAAATTAATTGTGAACTTTTCTGTGAAGTTTAAGTAAATGGGATCATCAGTAGCTTTCTTTAAAAATTACAGCTAAGCTTCAGCTCTCTACACCAAGTGTTGTATTGCAGGCTGTGCTCTGACCCTGGGAGCATTGACCAAGTCCTTCAGTCCTCTCTGGACTCTTTGCCAAGTCCATACAAAGCCCTGATAACTTGGGGGGTTCTAGTGCTTAGTACCATGCCAAGTGGAGGTTAAGCATTTACTGACCCAAGCAAAAGAATGTTCCAGAACCAGTTTTATTGTTAAGTGCTTGTGTGAAATACTTGAATTTTTAGGCTGTTTTGTACTAACTTACATGTTGGGTTTTTGCAGAGTCTGTGTCCGTTCCCGTTGTTGGGACGCTTGTATGGTTGTAGATGGAGGAACATCTTTTGAGTTCAATGATGGGGCAATAGCTTCAATATTGATTGACACAGAGGATTCACTGTGCACTGTTCTGCTGGAAGAATGAAGGACCCTGATGTCTTTTGCTGAAACATTTATGGATCCATAGAGGGAAACCATGGGGATATCACAATGCTGCATTATATTGCAAGTTGGCCTTTTCGGATGCAAGAGCATTTGGAGGAAGCTTGAAATGCTTTTCATTCCTTTGGATTGGGGAATCATTAGCCTGATATTTAAGCTTTTTTTTTTGCATCTAGTGTAAATGTCTGAAGTGTTACCTCTAACTTCAGTGAAAATTGACATTTTAACCTGTAAGGCAAACATGAAAGCTTTGTAAACACAGGTAAATGGGTTCAAGTATTAAGTCAGTAGCATTAAATATTCAGATGTACAGTTTTTTAGTAACAGTCTGGGACTGATGAAACTAAATACTTGATACATACACTTTTGTAGAAAAGTTGACTGTCAAACTAGCAATTTGATGCAAGGATATATAAATTTTGGTAAACTATGATGTTGATGTAAAAGAAATGAAAATACGAATCTTTTGTATGCTTTTCAAAAATTGTACAACTTTGTAGTTTCATACAACTTGTGGCAATTTTTTTTTTGCTCTTCCAGTATTTTTTCTACTTTGTAGACTTACATCAAGAGTATAAGTTTGGTTTAATATATCCTGAATGAGGTAGCTTTTAGTTTTTCTGTTTGGCTAGATAGGGACTTGAAACTCAAAGGTTTTCTTGAGCCCTTCATCGAGAGCATACAAATTGTAGAAATCATGTTTTAGTAGGGTATATTCCTTCACTGAATGGATTAACTGGCAAGCAGATGATCAGAACACTAGTGTATGTAAGTGGCTATCCTTAAGACATATATTTTGCCTTATTAAGTTGAATGTTTGGAATTTTAGGTTTTGAATTTCTCATATTTAAAGAAGAATGAGATATGCTGGGTACTAGGAGTTGGAGCACAAGCTAATACCTATGTCTTCCAGTTTTCCCAGCATGTTTTTACCTTCTCCAGAAAATTTAAATTTCCAATCCTATGCTGAATTCTAATGATATGTAAATGACAACAAATTAATTTCACATGTCTCTGCTCATGTTAGGTAATCAAGCTGATAATAGAAAGAAAAAAAAAAGCTCTTGTTAAAGAAGAGGAAGTGACCTTTTAAGTCTTTTAGAGCAACTGTGAACTGTGACTGCATTTTGAAATCTGTGCTTATAACTGCATAGGTGAGGCAGAATTTGGGAAAACAAATACTCCTACAGCAGGAACTCTTCTGCTACATGACTTGAAAATAGTATGTTTTGTCTACTACAGATTTGTTTCCAAGAGTGAGTTTTCTTTCAAAGGACTTCTGAATTAAGAGACTTCTGTAACAGATGTTTTTGGGTCTAATGGAAGAGTTCTCCAATGTGGCCAACCAATCAGTGTATTTATTGCCACTTGCAAAATGTAGACTGCTCTTTATTGGTGGAGGAAATGGACAAAAATGGTTTTTTCCTTCTAGACTTAGAGTGAATAGAACTTAAAACATAATTTAGAGGATATTGATTTGACCAGACCATTCAGTTTTAGGAAAATGTGAAATTGATGGAGATGTCTGAATAAGCTATCACTGTGTACATTTCACCTTCTAAGTGTGCTGCAGAGTTATTTACACTGTCTGGTTGTTGTGATTGTAGACTCAGAGGTGAAAAGCAAAGTAGCCAAATAAGCTTTCAAAAGTTGGTAAGTTCAGGAACTATCAGAATAAAGCTCTTACTGTCTAAAATAATGTGCAAAGCTTGTCTAAAGGTAAAGACACAAAATACTAATCTTCCTAAAAGTTGTGTGCATACAGACTAGGATGTTCTAGTTATTCTCAATCCATCTGTAACCAGTTAGGGATTGTTTATTATGTGCCTCTGTCATGTACACTAGTCAATACACTGGAAGGATTCAAAAATTCCTCAAGCCCACCAATGCCATTAACACTAATTTATTCCTTCCTAGGACTCTTAACCACTCTTAGATTAGATTTAGGTATTGAACATGTGCACAGCAAATCTATGGTAGAAATCCCAGTGACTGCTTATTTAGACATTTGTGTGCTGTAAAGTTTTAATGGAGACTGGTTAGTCAGATCAGTAAGCATACCTCTTAAATATGCCTGTCATTCCTTATTATGAACATCAAGACTAAAAGGTAATGTTTTCAGGCCCTACAGCCCCAAAGTATGATGTAGATTAGGACTTAGTAAATTTTCACAGTCAAACTGGTAATTTAGCAAAATGGAAGCCTGACCTACTCATGAGTGGCCTCTACTGGTTTTGTCTGTATTTAACTGCAGTTCTGTTGAAGCATTTACTGGTGAATGCTTAAAATTAACTAGGATGATTCAGAAATCTATAATTAATAGTAAACAGCTACCTTTTTTTTATTAAACAACTGTAGGAGGACCCTTTCTAAGGATCCTTTATGATGAAGGATTGCAGTACAGACAACTTACTTAGTACACAATATTCCAGGACAGGACTGAGTCTTGGTTTAACACTGATTTAATCTGCATGGACTGGCAGTGATTTTTGCACCCCTTCTACCTGCTGAGTCAAGTCCATGGTATTTTCATTAGCGTTAGTCTACACTGTGTTCTGCTAAACTAGACCTGTTATTCTTTGCTTTTTTTTTCCTTCCAAGTGGTGTTTATACATTATGTAATAAAAATTAAAAGGTTAATTGATAAGTGAAGCTGTCCTGTGCCTGATTTCAACTTTCAAAAGTGTTTCATGTGCTCCGTTTCTTCTCATTTAACTGTTTCAGGTTGTTTTAACAGTTTGTGAACCTTCATGCATTTACATGTAGTACAGAGACTAATCACTGTGGCAGGTTTTGTTATGGAGTGCTTAGGGCTACTTACTATTTCCCTTAGGAAAGGGTCAGTTGAGCACCTTATCCAAAGGGCTTTCATGTCTACTAAAGCTGTCATCATAACTATTAAATAGACAGGCAACGGTGATGCTGATCGGCTTCCAACACAACCTGGTATGTAAAATTATTCCTTCTAGTTAAAGGCCTACTACCTGTTCCAATTCTGCACAGGGTTTTAAAGCATAGTCTAATGAATGGTGAAAGTATTTTTGATAACACCCTGTCCTTTAAACCACCACTGCTTGGAGAAATTTCTTTTTGACCCGTGACGCAAAGTTGGTGGCAGGGAAAGCACTATCTATCCGTCAGTCATTCTGTATAATAAAGCAATTTCTTAGATCTTTATTAAATGCAAGAGAAGTTTCATGGAGTTACATTGTGCATAAGAAGAATTTACATTAATGCTGTGCTGCAAAGATTTACTTTCTCTTCTTGAATTAATTTAAGGTATAATTCTAAGGCAGCAAACTGAAGCCGTGGAATATTCTGTATCCTCCAACCTCCCTATCACTCCTCCAACTTTCACAAGATGTGTTGTCCATTTAACTCCTTCATAAGGGATACAAGCCCATTATTAACACCTGTTACTTACACTGTTAAATTTAATAAAAAACAAACCAACTTTGGTTAAAAAGATAATGCTTTATTTACTATATTCTAGAAAGTCAAGTTAAATATCAAATTCTAGTACTCATACAATCTTTCCACAGTAAGTAATCTGTTCTGCACTACCAGGTATTCATTCCTGAATGCTTTTTCTCAAGCCTGCAATGGGGAAAGCTGTATCTTTATGCAAAGGCCTACAGGCTACTCTTAAAAACATCCATGAATAAATTCAGCTGCTTGCTTGCTGCATTCATGGGAAAAACAGCAGCATGTTTATGTCCTACAGAGGGTCCAAGTTTTGCCCTAGGAATTATCAGCTAACACCTGCTGGAACATTCTAGGCTTATGCATGAGGACCCTGATAACAGATGCAAAGAAAGGTTCATTTAAAGTCATTACCTGTCCCTATCCTTTATTTGGTATTTTTTTTCTTTTTGGACAGTTACTCAGCTTCTCCTATGACTTAGGAAAAAATCAACACTAGGCAATAGTGGTTAGTGATACAAATACAAGAAGTGAAGTGCTACTACAAACAAACTAATATAAAAAAGAAATTTATGTCTTGATAGCACCAAAGCATCTCTCCCTTTCAGCATTCTTACACAGTAGTCCCAGGTTCTGGTTTTTGGTCATATCTAGAACTCCTTGAGCCCTCCTCCTACAAAACTTATACCAATTTATCAGTTGCACTTGAAAGATCTTAGAGAAAGTTTTATCTATGATCAGGCTCACAGAACTACATTAAGTTTCTGTAATATCTAATCAGAAAACCTAGGACCACAAAGTGAAATAATGGATAACCAGCATATATTTTTACAGATGCCAATTCCAAACGGGCTTTTCAGACTGTATTTGGCTAAAAATGAAGGCTACTAAAGACAAAAGTTTCCTTTGTGGCCTCTTAAATAAAAACTTCACTATAGCTCCTGAATGCTGCTTATCTTGTAAGGTATTGAGCTCCTAGCTGCTTCTGTGTATATATCCCCAATTTACTGTTTTCAAGCTTGATTCATTCATCCTGTGGTACCTTTTCTTCAGTTACGTAGTTGAATAGATTTAATACAGAAGTATTAATTTTGAATTCTGCAAACTCCTTAATAAACCTTTCTCCTTAATAAACCTTAAAGATATCTGGCACCTCTGCAAGCTGTTCCAGAAGCTGCAGACAGTTGCTAGAGGCTGGCATTACTTATCAATGTAAGTAATTGATTTGTACTTATCAAATCACTTGATGGTGATTTGTTTCATAATATTTTTTTCAAAGATCCCCTGTAAAAAAGAAAGTCTGAAAGAATATTCTGTAATTGCTCACAGATCATCAAATTTCTAAGGCTTTAAGTATAAAAAAACTGATATAAAATATTATGAGACATTAGGCTGTAAGACCAAGTTAGACAGTAACAGTACTATGATAATAGGTGCTCCAGCACTTTTTTTTCCTAAGGAGCTTCAACGCACAGTGTGTCCATGGCATCAAGTGCATTGTACACGATCACAAGAAACTAGGATTTCTCAGTGTCAATCTGCATTTGATGCCCCAAATCTCATGGCTCTTTTTATTGCCAACAGTTGGCCTTGCAATGCTGGTAAAGTGTGAGCCATTGATCTTCATGTCGGGTAGAGCTTCCTCGAGGAGCTGCAGGGAGCTATCAGTCACTATTCCAAATACCTGAAGAGTCTTCAGTGTTCGAATTTCACCAAGCTCTCTAGAAAGAGAGAGGAAATTAACCATGAAACTGAAAACACACTTTGGGGTTTTTCAGCCTATACCTAAGCTACATAACTCCATTTTTATTAATTTTTTAGAAGAGGTTAAACTACTTAAGCACATATTTAATTGAAACTAGTACTCAGCACTGATACTTCAGCAAACTGGCTGAATAAATTACTTTTTTGCTAGTCTCTCTCACAGGTAGAAAACAAACTGATTCTTTCCATTTCATATCCTTGGACTTAAAAATCTAGAACAAGTGAAGTAAATTGCCCAGATGAAGTTTCAGGACATGGCTCAGAGGATACAAGCCCCTGAGTACCATCAGTCAGTCTCCAATTTGTAGCAAGATTTTGGTGAGTTGCCAGACCCAGCTTCTTGACTGCTTTACATTTTCCCAGTCATCATCTGAGCTATGTATCTTACAAGCAAGTACTGGACAAAATCAGAAGACTGAGGCATGTGCCGCCTTTGCTGCACATGAGCAAAGGTTCTTCAGATTCTTTTTCAATATCCCTGTTCCTCTCAACCTTTTTTCTTGTTGGTGATTTCCTTTGTGTTGACATCTTTCCTGAAATTATTTGGATTGAAATCTTCTATATTAATAAAAGGCAGGACCTCATGAATAAGTCACTCTAAGCCATGTTTGAATCACAATAACTGATAAAGGTGCACACAAAAGCAAATATACACAGCTTACTAGTCCAGCCAGTACTGTCAACTCTGCTAGCTATTCCAAACCTTCCTGCACACTCAGAAGTCTGCTACTGACATCAATACTGGTCACTGGCAGGACTGCAACCTCCTATGCCAGCAATGTACCACTGATATAATGCCCCTAACAGAAGACACGAGCATGGAGCAGCTGGTTCCATGAGTACAGACTGACACCACTGAAAGATTATCTCAGCTTCGGTTCCAGTCTGCATTCTCAAAGGGTACAGGTTCTAACAGCTGGGTTATTTTATCTTAGTTTTATTCCTGATTCCTCATACCATTAAGTTATTTGAAACAGTATTTGCAATTCTAAACCTAAAATAAAACAAATTTAAATTAACTAACTCTCTGTGTGAACAGCAGACCAAAGCTAATTAGAGGTTACTTACACTAAGGCAGCAGGTGATATCTGGTAACATCGGCTAAGGCACAGGTGTTGTAGGAACACAAGTTGTTTAAAATACTGGAAGCACTCAGGCTTTAACATCATGCTGTCACTGCACAGAGAACACATTAAATAAAGTTTTTAGTATACAGCAGCAGTAAATTTGCTATTTTGAAAATTCAGCCAGAGGAATTCATTGAGTATCTACCTCTTCTATCACCGAAGTATGTTTTCACTGAACATGGAAGCAACCCATCTCTTGTGTATGTGCTGTGCATGCAAAGGGGCAAGTGAAGCAGAAGTTTCTTTTCACACAGATACTCTGCAGCAGAACTTAAGCCATGAATAGGCAAGTTCTCCAGAGATTTCAAAACACTGTAACTAACTAGGTCAAAACCAAAATATACCTTTTTATTACAGTTATATGGCCAAGTAACAAATCAGTATTAGAGATGACTTAAACCCTCTCTAGGATGCTAGGCTAATGAACTGTAGGCATCTAAATACTTACTTCCACTCCACCTATCAATTACCATCTCTTGAGTTAACAAATCCTATAGGTACCTGACGTTTATGCAGGGGTAACAAGACATCTTCAATCACTTACCTACTCCAGATTAGGTCACGCCAGATAGCAAATCTTTTGTAGATTTAGCTTTTAAGGTATTTTCTGGATGTGCAGTGCTACCTACACAACCTTGCCTCAATGCTAATCCCCTGAACCACAAGGATTTAAGGATTGGCTGCACAGGTCTTCTTACCTGAGATCTAAATGAACAAGCAAAGGACATCTCTCCACCAGCGTTTTCACATCTGAAAAGAGGTCACACAGAATCAGTCCCTCTTTCAGGAACAAGATGGATGTGCTTTACACAGCCTACTCATGTCCACACATTGTCATTTATATGTTTTCTACTGGAACCTCATAACTGAAGAACAATTTTTGAACTAAAAGATAACATGCTTAAAACTTACGGCATACAGTCTGCCTATGAAGATCCCTTACATGGACTTCTTTTAAACCTCAGCAAAACAGATACATTCAGTTCAGCAAATTATCCCTAGAAGTCAGCTGCATCAACCATCAACTTAGGAAGACAATAATCCAAATTATATTTTTGTGAAATCTACTTTCATCATAGAAATGGTGAGCTGCCTGAAATACTTACATGTAGTGGAAAAGTAATGAAAATTTTCCATGCATCAAATATCCTTTCAGTGCACCAAATCCTTTAGGCATCTCAATTTTTACCTACAAAAAGTTCTTATAACAAAAAGTTATGGTTTTTCTGATTTAAACTGTAAATTTTTGACTTTCTTTTCATTGTCTGCAAGTAGCAATGAATCACCTGTGGTTCAGATAGCACCTAAAAGCCACTGCAAGGTGCTCAACAACATGCAATAGAATTTTGGTATTTCAGAATTCATGCGCAGAAACTAAACAAAACAATACTTTAATTATGATGATTAATGTACTATTCAAGTCTTGTGCCTGATAAATTGCACTAAAACAGAGTAAAGTCACTCAGAGAAAGTGTCTGACAAACAGAAGAGGTCAGCACATGGTCTCTAATGGTTCAATTAGAGGGCCCAAGGTTCAAATTTCTGATGTGGAGAAGGTTATGTAGCATATTTGTTTACTGAGTTTGGGGCTGAGATAAGAAGCCTATTTCCCTGTAAAGGGAATGCATGAAGGGGTCTGTGTGATATTTAAACAGAAATGAAAGGTCACCCCCTGCAAGTCATCCAATGCCCTACTGTCACACTCACTCATTGCAAAAATTAAATTCTCTTTACCACAAAAGGACTTCCACCATTTAGCTATGCTCTTGTTCATTTTGAAGTACCCTCCCCCAAATCTTGACTTACCTGCATTTTCTAAAACCCTCCAATTTAATAAAACTTTTCTTCCTAGAACTAGTAGCAAGTAAATGGCTAAATGTTGATTGCTAGCATTGCCTTCCAAATTAACTCATATCTGGATGTCAGTCTGCAACTCAAGCACTTACTATGACTGCTTTCTTTTAGAAGATGTTTTCAGCAGACAACATCAGAAGCCTTAAGAAAGCCTTCTAGATACTGTTCCTGGAGCTAATTCATAGCACACAAAGTCCTGCTTCCAGGACTTACTTTGCAAGTAAAGGCTGTTCCTTTCAAGGAAAGATGAAATTAGTTTTCACTTGACTGCTCCGAAATTCAAAAGAAAAATCATCTCACCTTTCATGCCTGAGCTAGAACTATGAGTAAGAGTCTCTGACAGTAAGAACTTCAAACCATACAGAGCACAAAAGTACATGACTCTTCTATATAAAGAGTGAATGCCAAGCAGAAGAAAATGTAAAGCCTACGGCTTCATCCCATAGTGGGATAAAGGTTTGTCACACTGCTGTTTACCTGCTATTTGTAGATTCTCTCTATATCCACTTAAATTTAACTGAGTGATCTTTGAAGTAACGTGATTGACTGCTGCTTTGACATGAGTGGCTGTGAATTCACACCAGGACAAGTTCAGCTCCTCCAGCCTACACATAAACAAACAGAATTGTTAACAAGAATGGCTGAAATGCAGTTCAAGATCTGGTATTTTCCATTACAGTTGATACTTTTAAAGCAAATACTTGTAACATGCCTACCACCAACTACTTACTGTAGTCATGCCTAGAAATTCTAGTATGACAGTATTTAAGCACTAATGAATGGAGCAGGTTACCCAGTCAAATCTGTCTTTGGAGCTTTTCAAGATCCAACCAGAGGACATCCTCATCCACGTGGTCAGTGCTAATTTTAGACCCTCTCTAGGAAAGGGGTTGAAGTGACTTCCTAAAGCCACTTTCTACTGGAATGATTCAGTAATATCTTAGGAAGTGAAGGCTCTCTCCAGGAACTGCCACAAGGAGACGCTGTCTTTTCATCAGGTTTGTGACCTGAATCTGTTACAACTGAACAGATGGTCACATTGAGAGGAAAAACCACCATCCATTATTACTATTGGTCAGATGACCAATTAATCCTAATTAGCATAAAATAATTCATAGTTTTATATAAACACTGGTCATGCTGTGAGCTCAACTCTCTTTGCGTGCCTGATTACCTATAGCCTGTCACCATGGGGCTGGGACAAAGTATTGTTCTGTGTGCAGGTGTTGTAGCTGTAACCAAGGGACAAAGACACAGTGAATGCACAACTAGAGCATTCAGCTGGCACTCTCTACATAAAATGAAAAAACAGTTAAATTGCCACTAGCATTCCTAGGATCAGATTTGCCATCTGGTATTCACTGTGCAGTGCACAGACTGCCATCCCCTAAAGAGCTCATGATCTGAGTAATCAGACCAAGCAACAGAAAGATTAAGGCTTTGGCTGCCCACTAATTCGCAATTTGATTAAAAAACATGCTTTTGCAGAAGGAATGATTACGTACATTGTCCTGCAGGTCACAGGAAGTCAGCAGAAAGATTGGGATATAAATCCCAAATTCACCGGGGCCCAGTTCAGTGACGTTCTGCCAGCAGATGATTTAATCACTGGAGCTGTCAATCTGAACACAGCCCTTCATAAACTAGAAGGTTACTGAAGGATTATTCTATCATGGAAAGGCACAGTGTTTTCTGCTACTCATGCTGTACTCTGATTGCAAAGGAAGGTCTGGAACTCCACTTTGCAGTTCCAAAACACACACTTTGTCTTTGTAAGAATCACATACTATTTTCATAAAGAAAATCAGATTTACATTACATCAAAGGAACATAAACGGGGTTTACCCACCTAAGAAGATTATTCAGAAAACCCATGAAAAACTACTAAAGTAGTAGTTTTGCTATCTTTGCTATTAAAGAAGAAAATAGCTTGATGGAAAGAAATTACCTGACTATTCAGCTAATAATCAATTGTTAGGCACTTAGGACCAAAAAGCACATTAAAAAATATTAGCTACAAGAATAACTGGGATGCCTAAGGAAAAAAATAAATAGTTTGTTTCAGGAATAGCAAAACCTGGTTTTGTCTTACTTAGAACAGCTGCTCAACATCAGCTCCAAGGCTTCTGCAGAAAACGCTGAGCACCCACAGAGATTTAGTCGTATCAAATTGGGATTTCTAGCAATGCTCCTGTAGAGAGAAGAAAAAAGAAAAATCTGATAAAATTTAAAAGTTGGAACATTGCTTGCTTTGCTAGGATGTGACTATATTTATGACCTAATTTCCTGGACAGGGAATTGTTCATTAAACATGAAGTACTGCATCTTAAATCAGCTGACTAACCTGACTCACTAAGGGTCTCAACTCTGTATTTGCTGCATCAAGGTACAACATTAAAAGGGATACCTGTCTATTTACTTGACACTGCTGACAAGTCTGCATATTTATAAACAACTAAGTTTACAAGGAAATGGTTTCTTTTCACCTTCTCCTGTTGTATGCCAATAAACATGTATCACAGCTTATCAGAGATGACTATAGCTCTACAAAAGACAAAGCAACCATCCCATTTCTGATGTCACCCCTCTGCAAGATGGAGGTTATTCCAGGACAAATCCATGTCCAAATAGCATCTCCTGAATGCATGTGTTTGCAAGACTAGAGCACACAATGCAGTTAGCAAAACCTGGAACACTCAGTATGCACATTTGTTCAGAAGGCAATAGAATTCCATCATTACTGCCTGATTAGTACCCCATTTTCTGATAGTTTTAACTATTACTACTGATAGTATAAAAAGCCAAACTATACTGGTTTATTTGTATTCTGGTTCCCCCTCTGTGGAGTGAGGAAGGCATCAGAAAGCAGGACAGCCAGGGTCTCTGCCATCTGACCTCCACAATCCCCTGGTGTGACGGAACAGCGTGTCTTTGCAGCTGAACCAAAAACCACTTTATATGCTTGACAGAATCTGTAATCTTCCAGGACTTCCTAAGTTCAATAAAAAAGTGAGCAACAGTGCAGAAGTACAATGGGCATCTGGTAGGAGAGCTACTGAGAGCCCTTGGAATAGAAAAGAACCTGCACACCAAACACAAAGCTCTCTTGGGAGCAAAAAAATTGGAAAATAAAAGTAGCTCTGCTGTACAGTTTAGCTTATGGATACATAAACCATAGAGAGGTGAGCAGTTTCTCCAACCTCCTGCTACTATGGGGAATTGGGAGGAAAAAAAACCAAACTAAATGGCCACTGAAAACTGGCTATTTCACAATACACCCACACTGAACAATTTTCCACTGCATTCTTTCATTAGCCTGCACAAAAGGATGGCACCAAACAGAAGGTTTTACTGAATATTCCCAAACATGTCACTCACTTGATGATGTTGTCAGAAAGCACTAGACCCTCCAAGCTGAGGTTCTGCAGCTTTTCACACAGACAGAGAATACTGTGGAGATCTGCAGCAGACACTGTGCAGTTTGACAAATCCAGATGCTGAATTTTAAGAAGACTAACAAAAAAAAAAAAGAAGAAAGGTTACTAAAATTGCATTAAAACCTGCTCCATAAATTCCCCACATCACAAATATATCCCATATACTAAAAGCATGTACAACTTGCAGAAAATATTTCTACTGATTCCTCATAACACCTGAAAGTCTATCCTGCTGGAGTTAATTGATTTTTTTGAGTATACCATGTAAAAATTCTGAAGATGATGATAATTCAGGGCTCTACAAGATACAAACTGCATTATGGTGCTTGATATTTAAAAAAAAAAAAAACACATCAACTTGGTTTTACATAACTGACAGGTGGGTGCAGACCCTCCAGTTTCAACACATGCCTAACAACTGATCAGCTCTTCCACTCTCCAGACACAGCACAAACATTGCTGCTGGTTGCTATTAGCTTAAAACCAAAACCACACAGACTGAGTATTTGAGACAGTTTCAGGATCCAGAACATGCAAAAAAACCCTTACTTGCTTGTTTTAAACAATGGATCCCCAATGCAAGATCTCGGGCAGCGGAACACAGTAACACCTGCAGGCAGCAACTGTCCAAGCACTCCTGGCAGCAGATTTCCACCAGTCAAATCAAGAGTCTGCCAGAGAGTTTCATCAAATCTGGGACATAGAATTTCACTTGTTAGTGAGTTCAAATGGTAACAGGTCAAAGCTATGCGTACAAGCACAGAAAGTTTCTGATGTCAAAAACAGACAGAGAAGGGAAAGCTATTTAATAGACTACAATAATGTTAAAACATGTGAGGCATCTTTTGGTTGTACATACCCACATATGGCCTACATTGAATTATATATGTGAAAATAAGATGAGAACCAGGCCATTTAATGGTCTATGGAAACAAAAATTTTCCTTAGTACTAAATGAAGAGAAACAATACTTACGAAAGTCGATGCCATCTCTTGCAAATCATAGAAACTTTCAGTAAATCCTTCAGGGGCAAATAGGCAAAGATTGCCAGAAGCAATTCATCTGGAAGTGCATCCAAAGAAATACCTTTAGGGAAAGAGCAAAGCATGTTCTAGTTAAAGCTAGTTCATTTTCACCTGCTGGTCAGATGCTGTGTTTGGTTGGGTTGTTAAAAGCCCCTCTACAGTTTCTCTGCAGGTTATACCTCAGCCTACATCAGACATCAGCCCCACTATTCATCTCCCTTGCAGCTCGTCATTGCAGGATGACATTTTTACCACCTTTGCCTAGGCATGACCGGTAAATGCAAAGGTTCCTGTAATATTAATTTTGTACATATAGTAAAGCCATGGATACTACTCACTTGGGGAACAGGAGCATCTTAGTTACTGCCTTTGTAATCTAATGCTTGTATGATTCTCTGGGGCTTTTTTCCCCTCTTCCCATACATGCAAGGGTCCCAGAAGGGAGCTCAAGGTAAGCTGTACTTCTGTGTGATACACAGAAAAAAATGAGGTACTACAAACTGCTTCCTATCACATGCATGCTATCACCACTTCAAGAATTATGTGAAACAATGTGGTACAATCACAGCCACTCTCGGGGCTCCAGAAGTTGTTGTGATTCACATGGGAGATTTCTGGGTGGTGAAGCTCAGTAACAGCTGCCTTTGACCCAGCATCTTATCTAAAAATGGGATAGTGTGAAGGCATTTCCACCTTCTGTATGACAGCATAACATCTGGAGAGAGCTGCTCATTTATTTTGCATCGCATACTCATCCAGACTAAAACCACCACGCTTTGACACCAGGGAAAGGAACCCAGTATTCTCTAATACCCCTTTCAAGAGTCCAAGAGCCCTGCTCTTTCCCTTTCCAGCCCAGCAGGCTGCCACCCTTTGATGTGCCTTCCCTGTAGCTCTCTGGCACGGTCCCTCACGTTGCTCGTTTCCATCAGGAGCTGGTACACAGCCCTGCTGGCACACCTCAGCCTGCACTCTTTACTTACCCTTCTCCCCCTGCCTCCAAACAGGTAAGTTTTTGGATTTACTTCAGTTTTAGACTGATTTTAGCTTGCTTTTTCTCTGTGTGCTTTAACCACCTGGTAACTAGAGTGAATGTTGCCAACAAACTTCGTCACACTTTTGCTTTTATATTAAACCTACTTTTGTTGCTGATTCTTTGAGCGACCTTAAAACACTGATTCACAACGCAGCCCTGATGGGCCAAAGTGTCACCTATGTCCCATACAGAAGAGCTAACAGGCACAGGGACATGCAGCACAACCCCCCAGCACACACACACAGGTGCTCATGGGGTAAGGCAGCAGAGAACCATGCTTTTCATGGGCCACCATTCTGGAGCCAGACACACCACCCCTGCTTAAAGGCACACATAAAAGAGGATTTATCACCCCAAGCCTGAAAGCCACTAGATCTAAAAGTGACATTCTGCTGGGTAAGAGCAAAAGAACTAAACAATAAAACTGGGCAGACTTGTGATACCCACTCTCCATCTCTACCAAAGGGCGAGCAGAACCTGGACCAGGGTGACAGTACCTGATTCTGCCTCCCGGAGCAGCCATGGCCGGCGCACGATAACAAAGTCCTTTTCATTTTCCTTCACCTTCTGCCGTTTTGGAGGAAGACAGGATGACGACACCAGCAGGTCCTGTGGTGTGTTTTCATTGCCCAGCTTGTCTTTCTTAAGGGCCGACACTCCCATACCCGAGAGAAGCTCCGAGGTCTTGCCAGGGTCCCATTCCAAGCTGGTGGAAACATTAGTGCTAGAGGATGGGATCTCCTGGAGATGCTTTCTGCAGACACAGCAAAACCCAGAGGCTCTGAGGGTACTGCCAGACTGACACCAAACACAGGATGGGGATCCTTGAAGCATTTCAGTCACTCGCACTCCACATCCATACGCAGGGAGACAAAGTGTGGGATCTGTGGGCGCTGGAAGCACAAGCAGCGGCCAGAGCGCAGGCGTGTGCTCGGTCTGGCAGACTGCGGGGAAGAGCCCGCCAGGGACTGAGCGCGCCCCGCTCCCGGATGGGGCGGGCGAGGGACCGGGGAGCGGAGCCAATGGAGACGGCGGGATACGGCAGCCTCCCAGCACCGCCAAACCCGGACACAGCCGCCACAGCACCGGGCAGGACCCTCGCTCGGGGGGGCGGCAGCGCGGGCAGCGGNCCGCTCCCCCGGCACCACCCGCGGGACCGCACACACACGTCTGATCCCGGCACCGCTCCCACGCCCAGGAGCTCCTTCCCGCTCCCCCGGGTCCCACACCCGCTCCCGGGGCTCCCTCGCACACCCCCTCAGCCCCCCCCGCGCAGCCCGGNTGTAATATTAATTTTGTACATATAGTAAAGCCATGGATACTACTCACTTGGGGAACAGGAGCATCTTAGTTACTGCCTTTGTAATCTAATGCTTGTATGATTCTCTGGGGCTTTTTTCCCCTCTTCCCATACATGCAAGGGTCCCAGAAGGGAGCTCAAGGTAAGCTGTACTTCTGTGTGATACACAGAAAAAAATGAGGTACTACAAACTGCTTCCTATCACATGCATGCTATCACCACTTCAAGAATTATGTGAAACAATGTGGTACAATCACAGCCTCTCTCGGGGCTCCAGAAGTTGTTGTGATTCACATGGGAGATTTCTGGGTGGTGAAGCTCAGTAACAGCTGCCTTTGACCCAGCATCTTATCTAAAAATGGGATAGTGTGAAGGCATTTCCACCTTCTGTATGACAGCATAACATCTGGAGAGAGCTGCTCATTTATTTTGCATCGCATACTCATCCAGACTAAAACCACCACGCTTTGACACCAGGGAAAGGAACCCAGTATTCTCTAATACCCCTTTCAAGAGTCCAAGAGCCCTGCTCTTTCCCTTTCCAGCCCAGCAGGCTGCCACCCTTTGATGTGCCTTCCCTGTAGCTCTCTGGCACGGTCCCTCACGTTGCTCGTTTCCATCAGGAGCTGGTACACAGCCCTGCTGGCACACCTCAGCCTGCACTCTTTACTTACCCTTCTCCCCCTGCCTCCAAACAGGTAAGTTTTTGGATTTACTTCAGTTTTAGACTGATTTTAGCTTGCTTTTTCTCTGTGTGCTTTAACCACCTGGTAACTAGAGTGAATGTTGCCAACAAACTTCGTCACACTTTTGCTTTTATATTAAACCTACTTTTGTTGCTGATTCTTTGAGCGACCTTAAAACACTGATTCACAACGCAGCCCTGATGGGCCAAAGTGTCACCTATGTCCCATACAGAAGAGCTAACAGGCACAGGGACATGCAGCACAACCCCCCAGCACACACACACAGGTGCTCATGGGGTAAGGCAGCAGAGAACCATGCTTTTCATGGGCCACCATTCTGGAGCCAGACACACCACCCCTGCTTAAAGGCACACATAAAAGAGGATTTATCACCCCAAGCCTGAAAGCCACTAGATCTAAAAGTGACATTCTGCTGGGTAAGAGCAAAAGAACTAAACAATAAAACTGGGCAGACTTGTGATACCCACTCTCCATCTCTACCAAAGGGCGAGCAGAACCTGGACCAGGGTGACAGTACCTGATTCTGCCTCCCGGAGCAGCCATGGCCGGCGCACGATAACAAAGTCCTTTTCATTTTCCTTCACCTTCTGCCGTTTTGGAGGAAGACAGGATGACGACACCAGCAGGTCCTGTGGTGTGTTTTCATTGCCCAGCTTGTCTTTCTTAAGGGCCGACACTCCCATACCCGAGAGAAGCTCCGAGGTCTTGCCAGGGTCCCATTCCAAGCTGGTGGAAACATTAGTGCTAGAGGATGGGATCTCCTGGAGATGCTTTCTGCAGACACAGCAAAACCCAGAGGCTCTGAGGGTACTGCCAGACTGACACCAAACACAGGATGGGGATCCTTGAAGCATTTCAGTCACTCGCACTCCACATCCATACGCAGGGAGACAAAGTGTGGGATCTGTGGGCGCTGGAAGCACAAGCAGCGGCCAGAGCGCAGGCGTGTGCTCGGTCTGGCAGACTGCGGGGAAGAGCCCGCCAGGGACTGAGCGCGCCCCGCTCCCGGATGGGGCGGGCGAGGGACCGGGGAGCGGAGCCAATGGAGACGGCGGGATACGGCAGCCTCCCAGCACCGCCAAACCCGGACACAGCCGCCACAGCACCGGGCAGGACCCTCGCTCGGGGGGGCGGCAGCGCGGGCAGCGGGACGGGGTGCGCGGGCAGGCGGGGGAAGCTCTCCCCGCGGCTGCCGCCCGCTGCGACCGGGAGAGAGGCGGCCCGGGGATCCCGCACCCCCGCCAG
>VZRH01000519.1:308940-374659 GCA_013397555.1 Urocynchramus pylzowi | reverse complement strand
CCCCGAACTGCTTGTTTTGAATTTGGTGGGGATGGGGAACTAATTCTGAACACACCTACAGCCCCGCTCTTAGTCAACCACTTGCTTGCAAATGCTGTCCTTTGTTTACTGCATAACGATGGAGAGACGTGCCTGTAAAATTGAGGGTGGTAATGGAGCCCGTAGCAAAGAGTACACAGCTTTCAGTCACATACAGAGAATGATGTGACTCAAATTAACATCTATGTAATCATTTAAAAAGTATTTTTTCACCGTTTCCGGTTTTAAGTCACGGAACAGTTGTTCAAAGGTTGTTTAAGCAGATAATCAGATAAAAAAGAGGTGGAGTTTTGGTTTAAAAAAAAAAAGCTGAGTTTATTTCACCTTTTCTGCAGCCCCTTTTTTCTTTGTGAATCATATCACTCTTCTTTATTAATGTATGGGAATTCGAAAGATGGTTTTGCGGAAAATCCAAATGTTTTTTACAATCTGGAAATTAACAAGTAGTCTGTTTGCCTGAATGCAATGTTGGGGCAGTAGTCATGTGACTGCCGTAGTGACACCTGCTTTGTGTGAGTGCATTAGTTCTCCTAGCCCAGATAGCGATTTCTGTTCTTTTTTTAGATTCTGCATGCAACTGTACAGTGCTTGTATTTGATTCTATTTCAGTTCCTCTGATAAGTGAGTTATTTTCTTCTGTGTGTTATTTTCAGCATACTTCCCTAAACTGTTTGAAAGCTTCAGCCTCTGTGGTACTTAATATATTAAAAATTGGACTTGATGATCTTGGAGATCTTTTGCAACCTTAAAGATTCTGTGATCCTTTAGTAGAGGACAAGGCAGCACCATGTGAAGCAAATGAGCTTGCCATGGTTTTGTACTGATGGTCCCTGCTTGCATTTGAACACAAAAATCTTAATGTTCATTGGTCGAGCATTTGTCTTGCATTTAGTGCTATTGTGTGGAACCTAGTCTCCTGCAAAATCAGAGTACTGCTATTTTGGGTGGTGTCAGCACAGTTGTTTTTTTTTTTTATTAGGAGATACAAAACTTGTTTCTCTAAACTTTGATCTATTATCAATTGAATGTTTAAAAAGTTTTCTTATTACAAAATAGTTGAACTGACAGGTGCTATTAAAGTATCAGTCAGTACATAGACTGACTAGTGTGTCTTAGAAAAACAAAGCCGTGCAAATTGCTTTCTTCACTAATCTCAGAGGTTGTTTCTCTCAAATCTGTGCGATCAGATTAGTTCTCTAGTTGGTTTTCTTGTGCAGTTTGTGGCTGTTTTCTTTCTTTAGATAGCTTTCTCACTGTACAGAGATAAAGCAGCTCTTTGTTGTCTGTTTATAAATACTTACTATTTCCCCCAAGCTGTAAGGGCCTGTGTATAATAATAAAGTAAACAGAAAAACCCAAACCAACCAAAAAAAAAAACCAAACAAAACCCACGATGCCACCCCTTCCCTAAACCTGAAACCAGCCTAAAAGAAATACCCACACCTGAAACCAACATAAAAGAAATCCCCACAACAGACTATGCAGACTTAAATACTGAAATAGCTGAAGGGGCTACTTGTGGTTTTTTTTTTTCCTTTTGTTCTTATCTGTTTACAAGTTCTGAAATGTAAGTTAGCCCATTTTGTTTTAAGATGGAAGTGTCAAGGACTCTTAGTCTGTGGCAGTTCTATCAATAGTAAAGTCTGTAGTCTACTACTGCATGTCTGTAGTCTACTACTGCATTTCTATAGAATGAAGTCTTTATGGATCTTAGCTGCATAATTTTGCTGAGCAGGGCAAGCTTCAGAAACCAAACACTGTGGTTTTTTGCCACATGAAATGTGCTGGTAGAACCTCAGTAAGAACTAGCAGATTATTCTCTGACAGAAACGCAGAAGGTCATCACTGGGCTGGTGATTGATATATTGCTGGAGATGGCAGCTTTTGTACTTGCAGGTGAGTTGTGAATTCAGCTTGAGGTGGCAGATGCTGTTGCCCAGATTTTTTTGTTGTTGTTGTTGTATGTTAAGGCTCTCAGTTCTATTGCTGACTGTCTCTGATAATCTCTTTCATAGTTTGGCAGCTTTTTTGGTGGCAGGTTTTCTTCAGATGTAGTTATGATCTTTAAAAATACAAAGTAAGGCTGTTTGGATTTTGAGGTATTTCAGCTGAAATATCCAAAATGTCTAGAAATGTGGCTTTTTCAAATTTGTTTGATCTCTACCTGAGAATGCTTGAAGAACAATAAAAAGAAGTCTTTAGTATTCTAGAAGTGTCTGAGGTACCAAACAGGAAAACCAGAAGCATAGTGGCTGTCTTTATTAGTAATGTTTGAAGGACAGGCAGAGCTACAGATTGGCAGATTCCTCTTCTTCTTGAATTCCTGAAAAAAAATTCTGGTACTAAAGCTATTTGTAAGTACATCGAAAATAATAGGTGGCTAAAAGACAGCATCCGCTTGTCAGGGAGAAATAGTTGAGGTAATCTAATCTATTTAAGTAATGACTGATAGACCTACTCTATACAAGAGGATCAGTTTATAATCTTATATATTGCTTAGTAGGACTTTGATTAGTTTCCTTGGGATAGCTGGGAAGAGCCACTGTTGTGGCTAAGGAGGCCATTCCCTTGTCAAATACTTTTAATGGTTTTCAGAGTTTCCCTAGTGAAATAGTATAGTGATTAAAACTATAGAAGGCACAAAACTATGAGACATTTCAGGTCTTTCTGAAAGTGGTATTGTAAATCAAATTACCTTAAAGATTTGGAAACTTGCGAGAGGGGAAGGGATACAGCAGAGCAGAGTTTTGTTCCTGTGTTAAGCAGGAGCAATCAACCACAGAAATACAGGATAGAGAAGTAGTGTTGTGTTTCCTGGAGGGAGAGAAGTCGGAGGCCTTAAGAAAGCTGAATTTGTGAAGGAAACATCCTATTCCTATTTATACTTTTTAGTAAGGCATGTGAAGCAGTGTTTAATGTCTGTTCAGGCCTCCTCCCAGGCATTGCTGGGAGACTGGGGGAATCCTTCACAGATCTGCTTTATTCTTTCTAGCCCTTCTTTAAGAATATAATATTGGAGTGTCTTTGTTAAATTTGGTGCTGTATTAAAGCTCTAAGAAAGTATGGGGTTTTTCATTCTCTGCTGTTTCATTTAGTAACTTGAGATTTCTGTATCAGGCAGAGTAGTTAGTTCATTTGTAATGTAGATGTTTTGAGTGCAGTTGCTCTTAGGTTGGCAGGGTAATATAATACTGTTGATAGTAGGGAGTCTGTCATATAAAGGGAATTAAGCCTTAATTGAGCCCTTTATGATGCATGCAATGTTAGTAGTTGGGTAAAATTAAAAACTTAGCTGATTTTGTCTGTGTCTGAAAAGAAGCAGGAAAATCCTAAGCTAACACAAGAGCATGTCCTTATGTTTTATTGCTTAAGTTGCACTTCCCGTGCCAGTGTTTCAGCTTTTAATCTTACTTGTATTAATCTGTATTTGCCTGGTTGTTCAGAAACTGAGTATGCCAATAAATACTTCTCCATTCATGGTGAGGGCTCTTGTTACTTTGTCATTGCTTTAATAGGAGCATCTTCTAAGCCATTGAGGGTTGTACAGTACAAGAGAGCTCTTCTGAAGTGGTTATTTCAGGACAACATTTTTTTTAGCGATTCTGGAATTTCAGCCAGCTGATACTAGCTAGGTAGCTGTATGCCAATAGTGAGATGGCTGTCTAAATAAAGTGATGAAACAGGATGATAGGTAAGAGGCTTACCTTTCTTTGAGCTAGCAACCAGGTTCAGTGGCAAATGCTGCTTTCTGCAGGAAGGCATGGCTTTATAGCCTGCAGTAATGTATTTTAAGGCCTGACTCCAGTAGCACAGGTCCTAGTTATGTCTGCACTGTTGGGTAGGATTTAGTTCACCAGAAGAGCTCCTCTCAAGCATTTCATTTGTCACTTTGTGGATTTTCTTCCATTTGTCATGTGGATTTTCTTCCATTTAATCTTTCTATGTTGAGACCTGGTTTTGAATGGTTTCTATCTAAAAATTTTAAACTGTGATTGTGAACATGTGTGTATATTAATTCAAAAGAACTCTGTTATTAGTCTCAGTCTTTTGAAAAAGCAGGCCTTTCTCTTTGTGTTTTGAGATTAAAATAGGAACCAGAAAAGAACATAAAGATGTCATTTACTGGTATCTGCAAAATCACTTTTGTCTTTGAAAGTTGGTTTTGTGGTAGGAATCAATTCCCTCTTTATTTTAGCATATTCAGTACATTTTTATAATACTTCTGGAAATACTCTCATGATAGTAGCTGAGCGCAGCATCTTGCACAAAAATTTTTTACCTTCTGTTTTGGTAGGAGCTTTTTAGGTGTGACTGTAATAAAACTTTGTGACTAATGAAGTGTATGCTGTATAATTTTTTTGTTTACATAGCAAAAGGTGTGGCTGTAATGGACACGAAAAGCTGCATGCCAGATAGCAGTGCCTTAATGAAGCTGATTCGTAATTGTTTTGTTATTTTTGCTTCTGTGGAATTGGCTGCTGTACTGTAAATTCAAAAGGCTTTTCTGAGGAAACAATAATGGTACAATAGAACAGTCAAGGACTTGCTTTGAGTAAGTAGTTGAGAAATGGGTGAGAGATCCTGAGATTTTAATGTACAAATGATCTAGCTAAAGTAGAGTACAGGCAGATAGTAAGGGGGTGATTTGTCCTAATGGAAGTGTTGATAGTTTGATAAACATGTTTGATGAAAGGCAGAAAAGAAAAAGTGTGGGAATCTTTGACTAGAAACAGGAAGGTAACTCGTTGAGGGGAAAAAAAGTCACAGAAGAATTGTTTGTCTGTGTCCTCAAGGTAGTAATGGCACCACAAACTTCAGAGTTTTTTTTAGCGTAAATAAGAGAGTTTTCACTGCATAGTGCCCTCAAGTGTAATAGATCTGCTTAAGCAGTTTACTGAAAAATTAGTAAAAGAAATGGTTCACTTTACCAAGTTCTAAGAGATTTAAAAATAAGTAGAGGAGAATTTCAGTAATAGCATTTCTGTTAAATCTCCAGAAAAGTGAAAGTACTTGAAGACTTAGAGGCAAAGCCATAGCAAAAACTATTAAATCAAATTAGCGAAATGTTAATCTTGATGGAGAAACAAGTCAGACTGGCCACAGTAATAAACTTTTTTTTTTTTTTTAATAATGCATAAAATGCCTGTGATAAAATGATGCTTATTAAAAAGGTCTGAAGCAGTTTAAATAAAAATGTAACAAGTCAGTACAATTTTCTGTAGTAGATTTGTGCAGCTCACTGTCCTTTTGCATAATAGCTTGTCTGTATGAAGCTGTATGAACTTTTCTGACTGTAACACAGTAATTAAACACAGAAGGACAAGCAAAGCAAAAATACATCATGGCAAACTATACCAAATAAATCGAAACCCTTGTTTCTCTGAATAGCACCGGAGGAGTAGGAAGGTGAATTTAAATTCTTAAAATTTCAAACCTCAAAGAGGTGCATTACAAGTAGACTAACACATTCTTTGCTGTGTCTTTATGCTCTATTAACTCTTATGTACAGACTTTAAATATGTATTTGAGGTACACTCCACTGAAATTTTGTTCATTAGCTGTCCAGAAACATTTAATGGAAGCATTTAGCTCTTTGTAAAAATTAGTTGATTGCTTCTAAAAGGAGAAAAAAAGCACAGAATAGATTTTCATCTTGAAATTTGTCCAGGACCTAAAGTTGAGCTAGTAGTCTATTTAAGGACAGAGATTTGCATCCTGGATCTGTTGTATATCAAGATGATGAACGGGAGTTGTCCTAATAAATTGCTGGAAATGACAGCATTGGAAGGACATGTTTTGATTTCTTCAGATTACTTCAGGGCACCTTGCTGAAAATCTGTGGTTTTGTCTGATAAGAATCCTGGTCATGTGAAGTATGAAAAGTTTGTTAATATGTTTTAAAGTGTCCATTGAACAACTCTTCTGTGTAAATATCTTCCAGAGATTTTACTGTAATTAAATGTCTTTATGTCTTGCAGCTCTGATCTGCTTTCCCAAGTGAATGTGGTGTGGCCAGGACCAACATTTAACAATGAGTGGTGCAGCACTGGGCCTCGAGATAGTGTTTGTCTTTTTCCTGGCCTTATTCCTACTTCACCGGTATGGAGACTTCAAGAAACAGCATAGGCTGGTGATCATAGCAACATTATTGGCTTGGTATCTCTGCTTCCTGATTGTATTCATACTGCCTCTTGATGTCAGTACGGTAAGAAATTAATTGCATCAAATGTTTATGGTATTTCTCTAAACTAGTGATTGCAGGAGACCATCTCTTAGAAACACCAAAGAAATGTTCCATGTGGTATCTTAATTAAACATGACAATGCCTTGTGTTCATAATTAATTTTTCTTTTTGTTGGTCTCATCAGATAACAAATCTATTTCAAACATTTTAAAATTTCATTATTTGTTTGTAACAATTTTTTTATCTGTTTAGGCAGCATAAGGACACTTTGAGCGTTTTACTTACTTTACTACTGATTGCATGTTGATTTTGAATGTTTATTGGTGTAATTAATTCCAAATGTAAACCTGGAGTACGGGAAATGTCTTTTAAATAGGACTTACTACTTCTAAATAAGTATTATACCTCTTTGGTCACTGATACAAAATAAATTTCTTTTAGACTATTTATAATCGATGCAAACTTGCGGTTAACTCCAGTCCTGCAGAAAGTAATGGCTCTTATGTTACTCTTGCTCCAAGGTATGAACTACATGTTTTTTTCCTTTGGACTGTATTTTATGATTTTCTTTTTTTTAATTGATAGCATATTGTGTTTTTAAGACTGATGAGTAAGTGTTATCTGTGTGATGCAAAATTTGAAGTTTGTAAATACATAGGACTGTGAGGGAAAAGGTGATGAAAGGTGGATCTTTATCTGCTGGGAGTAATTACATAGCAATTATATAGTAATTCTAGGTGATTACCCAGCTATTCTTTTTTTATGTCACTAGATGTCCTTTTTTTGTTAAAGCAATAGGACTAAGCTTTTTGAGCAATCCTGGTTATGAGGAGAGGCTTTGATGAATGCTTATCCTTTACAATCTTAAAGACTTTAAACCTGAAAATCTAATTTTATACCTTTAATTTATACCATATGAATGAAATCAGCTGCTTGTCTTATGTGTCAGGAGCATATCTAATTGCTTCTTACACTTACATCTATATGGTAATTGCAGTTATCTGAAATGTACTGTATTCCACTGAAGTAAGGGTAGCCTGCTGGGTGTGTCCTGGCAGGAAAAAGTAGCCCCTAACCATGGAGAATTAGACTAACTCTTTCCATGGCTGCTCTTCCGTTAGCCTACCCTGGCTGTTTCCCCGTGTTATTGATGTGTGCAGAGTAGCTATCTGTAAGATGATCTGAGCCTTTAAGATATCAGCTGATATGTCTGTGCAAAGTCTTGCTGCCCCAAAGAGGGCCTGGTAGAATGGTGAAATGACAGTCACACAATATTGCACCCTATACTTAAGACCACCCAGAGGATGTTAATTAAACCTATTTAATTATATACACAATTTGAAAACTATTCAGTAACCTTTCAATATATCTGTAGCTTCACACAAACTTTTTTTCTTAGAATCACAGACGATTTGGGTTGGAAGGGACCTTAAATATTATCCAGTTCCAATCCTCTTCCAGGGGCAGAGACATCTTCCAGTAGGCCAGGTTGCTCCATCCAGCCTGGCCTTGAGCACTATCAGGGATGGGGCATCCACAGCTTCTCTGGGCAACCTGTGTCAGTGCCTCACCACCATCACAGTAAAGAGTTTCTTCCAAATCTCTAATATAAACCTGCCCTCTGTCAGTTGAATCCCATTGCCCCTTGTCCTGTCACTTTGCCCGTATAAAAAGTCCATTTCCTTCCTTTTTATAAACCCCCTTTAGGTACTGGAAGGTGCTGTAAGGTCTCTTGGCACCTTCTTTTCTCCAGGCTGAACAACCCCTGCTCTCTCAGCCTGTCATAGAGGTTTCAGCAGCTCTTACAGGTGCTTTAGTCATACTACTTGTCATTTTATCTTAAGTTGATAGTTTTGAAAATATTTAGGCCGTGCACATAAAAACTTACAACTCAGGCTTAACTAGTTTGACTCTGGAAAACACCAATTATTTCGCATTAGGTAATCTCATCTAAGTTGATTTATTGCCCCTTGACTCACACTTGCTTCACTACGCAGCCAGGTGTGTGGAAAAATAACAAACTGCCTTTATTTAGATGGACACATTTTCCTTTGTTCTTTTTTTCTTTTTCTTTTCTTTTTCTTAAAAGGGCTCATATGACTTTTCTGTCTTCTGTAGTGAGCACTACCTGTCAGAAGAGTATTGGCTTATTGCATCAAAATTTATATAAGACTGACTTAATCCAGCTGGGTGGCAGAAGAAACAATTAATACATTCTTTGTATGACTAAGTGCTCTAGATGATGATGTGCCTAGATATTTTTTAAAAACCTGCACTAACTAAAATTTAATGCTTCTCTGTTTAAACAAGTGTTCTTCCTGTGCATGAAATGATTACTACTGAAAACCAAAAACTGTAACCTTAAAATGCTTTATTGAAGTCCTCTTCAGTCTTGGAGCTTCTGAGGTTTTTTTTCTCTAAGAAAGATGTCCTGTCCAAATACATTATTTGTGGTTAGGAAAATGATAAATATTTCTAGTGATTATTCAGTTTATTTGTTTGGGAGATGGTTGATTCTTCACTATGTACTTGAATAGTATTGTGCTACTTCTGTGTTCTTTTCAGAAACCTTTCTACATAGGAATTTATAGAAGTTGCTTTTTATACTCAGAGCTCTACAGCTAACAATAGTCTTCTTTACATTGTAACAGCAAGCAGAAATGTTTCAAACCCTGGAGTTATATTCCTGATGGAATTATGCCAATTTTCTGGCGTGTTGTATATTGGACATCTCAGTTTTTAACCTGGTAAGTAAGGTAAAAGAATATGGCAAAGATTGTGATACAGTTTTTAAGTGGACCATCTTAACAGTCATAGCATTCTTTAAAAATGTATATCAGTATGACAAAGAGATTTTAAACTGTATATTATTTGCTAGTAGTGAAATTTCTATAGTAATTACTGTACTAATTTAGTCATAATCTTTTTTTTTCTTGCTTCTGTGGAAGCAACTTTCAGGTGGCAGCCATTTATCCTTGGTTCACTTTTGTAGTTGAAACTAAGCAGTTTACACGTGTAGGTGTTTATGGATAGATTGTCTGAAAAAAATGGGTTTTAGGCAACCAGATACCAAAATAATTCCATGAATAATTTGGGAGATTTTTGAGTAATATTGTAAATTAGTTGGTTTTATCAGATATATTGCATAAAGCTTTAGATACAGCTACAGAAAAAAGATTTGTCCATGGGGTTTTGGGTTGTCTGTGCTTTGTGTGGTTTCTGATCAATCTGTTATCAAATAATTACTTTTGTAGTTTCAAGGATATCAGGGTTGGTAATTCATTCTTATTTATCACAGATTTTTCATAGCAAAGCTAACTGTATTGTTTTTATCTGCAGCTTGTGTAAGGTTTGCCATCAGCCAGGTACATCTAGAATAAAAGCATCTAAGTAGCTAATTTCTTAGAAGCTTGAGAGTCTTAAACTTTAACACCCCTGCCTCAGTAACCTGATACTGCTAAAGTTCTTTTTTGGGGAGGTTGGTGGTTTGGGTGTTTGGGAGATTTTTTTGGTGAGGGTTGGTGGGTTTTTTGTTTCCTGTTTTTTTTTTCTTTTTGATTGGCTGATGTGGTTTTGTTTTCTTTTTTTTCTCCTAGGATTCTGCTACCTTTCATGCAGTCATATGCTAGATCAGGAGGGTTTTCCATTACTGGAAAGATTAAAACTGCTTTGATTGAGAATGCTATCTATTATGGCACTTACTTGCTGATTTTTGGAGCATTTCTAATATATGTGGCTGTAAACCCAAACTTCAATTTACAGTGGTAAGAATAATGTTGTGAACACTTCCATGAGTTCTTACAGAATTGTCATGGATAATTTCTTCTGTGGATGAAATGGGTCTTTCTGAAAAAACTAGTTTCAGTTATAATATTTTGCTAATCGGTTAGAAAATAATGTTAACTTGTTATATGAAAGGGTCTTTTTTGAATATTTATAGAAATACAGGTTTTGTTTTTCTGATTTTGGTATGTACAGCAGAGGAATCCTCTTGTATTTACAATGATGAAAAAAATGATGCTTTTTTCTCCTTATGTACATTTGCAAAGTTAGTGCAGAAACTTCCAGTGTTTTCAGAACAATGTATTTCAATAAATCAGTATCTCCTGTTTAGTGCATCTAAATGCTGTAGACTTTAAAGATGAAAAGGAAAGTTAAAATAAGTGACAACTATAAATTGCTTGTAGTCTTCCATACCAGATGGAATAGAAATCTGAATACAAATTTCTGAACACAGTATTCTGAATACAAGTCCTGGATTCTGAGGTTGTTTCTTACAGTGACTGCCATTACACTTTTTTTACCTCACTGTCAGTAAATTTGATAAGTTCATGTTGTTTCCTAAGGGAATATAATCCTTTAGGAGAACAGTTTCTTTGAGATAAACAAATAAATTCTTGTCTGCCATCCATAGTGGGCAGAACAGGAGATATAGGAAAATTGTGGCAGCTTTAAATATCACCAGGCAGCAGACTGGCTCCAGGCAAAAATCTCAGTGATACTAGAGTCTGTTCCTGTAAACCTGCAAGCCATATTGGCTCAGATTGATACTTCAAGGCTGGTTTCTTGCAGGCAGGATAGGAGGATCTTGTTTGTTTGGTTTTTTTATACTGTTTTGTTTCCTTAGGAACCAGCTCCAGACTATTGGAATAGCTGCTGCAAACACATGGGGTCTTTTCCTTCTTGTGTTGCTTTTGGGTTATGGTTTGGTGGAAATCCCTCGTTCTCACTGGAATGGGGCCAAGAGGGGTTATCTACTCATGAAGACTTACTTCAAAGCTGCCAAACTGATGACTGAAAAAGCAGATGCAGAGGAGAATTTAGAGGATATTATGGAGGTAAGTAACTAGCTTCCCCTGTGGAAAAAAGTGAAGGCTGCTGTTAGTTGTGTCTGAATTCATTGGTATTGGACACTTGCAGCATGAGCTTACTGTAAAATATCTGTAAACTAATAAAATCATCATAGTGTGCTACTTGGTAACACTCAATCCTATGTAGAAGTCAAAACAGAAGTAGTCCTTGCTGTGACAAACTCAAAAGTCATAGCAACTTGATAACCATTATGTGATGAGTGTGTTCTTTTATTGACACTTTTGGAGTAGTACTGGTCACTAACAAATAACATTTCAGAGTAAGCTTGAACAGTCAGTGTACAGATGTTTCACTAGTGTTAAAATTGTGTACCTCTTTTATGCTCTGCTCACAGTGTATTTCTGGAATCTTGAGAAGAGTTTCCAAATTGTGGGGCCACAATTACATGCTCTTTGAGAAGAGAATATATAGATAATTGTTTCTTTCAAAGTTTCTTTTGAGACTTATTTTTAAATACCAGTGAGCAGTAGGCTCTAATGTAGTTCAAGAACAGAATGGAAATCTAGCCCTTTGAATAGCTATTCCTGGTTCTTCTGCTGGGATACCATGGCTTGGAATAATATGTGTGAACTGCTGTAAGATAGGGTGGAAATTTATGTTATGTGTCATTTGTACTGACACAGAACACAAATAGACTCTTAATCACATAACTAATAGAATCTTCATTCATCTGTAACAGCATTTTGAAGAAACTGCTAAAACAGTTAAAAACATCTAAGGGGGATATAACTACAAAACTTACTAGAAAGTGAGCAATGATGACCCTTTTTTATCAAGGCAGCACTTAAAACAGATAGAATATTTCCACTGGAAGGGACCAACAACAGTCATCTGATGCAGCTCTCTGATCGCTTCAGAGCTGACCAAAAGTTGAAGCAAATTACTAAGAGCATGTTCAGATGCCTGGAGAGGGAGATGCTGATCTCTTTTCCCTGGTAGCCAGTGACAGGATTCATGGGGGTGGTTCAGAGCTGTGTCTGGAGAGGTCCATGCTGTACATTAGGAAGCAGTTCCTTACCACAAGGGTGGCGGGTGGTCTCACACTGGAAGTGGCTTCCTGAAGTGGTGGTCAGTGCCCTGAGTCAGTCAGTGAGACTTACTCTTTATGCTTTGGGACTTAACTCTTTATGTCCTTTTTATCTGTAACTTGAACAAGGAAGTCTTTTCCATTTCAGCCTTCATGCTAAAATAGAAACCAATCCTCCACGCATTTATATAGTTGTATATTTGTACACTGCTGTTCTTTTTTAAAAAAATACATAAGCGTTCTTTACAAATACTTCACTTACCTTTTATGAGATATTTAGTAAAACTATGGCTTTTAGGAAGCTGTATTTTTTTAAGTTTTGATGGCTGGCTTTTGGGAGGGCTGCAACTGTAATTGACCAGCAAAAATTGATAGTTATGAAGAATTTTTTTAATGATGTTTTTAATATAGCATAGTTAAACTAGTCTGTTATTTTTTCTCTCAACAGGAAGTCCGCAAAGTAAGTGAGAGTATCAAATATAACCACCCCTTGAGGAAATGTGTTGATACAATACTGAAAAAGGTAACCAATTGCTCATCTTCAACCATAATTATTCAGTTGGGAGGAGGTGCTTCCTGCACATACAGAATACTTGTACATTACTTTCTTTTGCTCTTAATATAAAATCTCTAGTTGACATCTTCTAAGTTTCTGTTGAGACTGAGTTGAAATTCTTTGTGAAATACTTTCTTATGACGTATGGAATTATCAGATGTATTTCTACAATGCTTTCTACATAGCATTGTAGAAAGAGAGAAAAATGTATGCTTAGAGTGAGCTTTTCAGTTGCGTGAAATGCCCCAAACTTTTACGAATAATTAGAAAAAGCTGCTTGCTACTCTTTTGTCTTCAAGTTAATTTTCCCTTTTCCTTTCAGTGCCCTACTGAGTACCAGGAGAGAATGGGTAGGAACATGGATGATTATGAAGATTTTGATGAAAGACAGAACAGTTATCCCAGTGAAAAAAGTTTGGCCAAACTTCACAAGCAGGTATATTAATAGATGGGAGAATGCCTTACTTATACTGTTGTAGTGAGAGTAAATTCTGGTCAAAGATTTTGAATGCACTTCATCTGGACTGTTGAGTACAGTGGGTTTAAACTACTTAACAGAAACTTTTCTTGGTGAAAGAAAGCACAGACATTTAATATCCCATGTGATCGAAGTTCTGGATGTGTAAAAAGGGTTCTTCTTGTGTTGTATCTTGATAGTCTGTGAATAAGCCTTGTAATGGTTGACTGACAGTGCATTCTGAAAAAGAAATTATAGTAAAAGCTTGATATTTACTGAGATGCAAAAATAAAGTGTTAGGTTGGGGAAAGTAGGATTTAACTGCTACAGATGGTTTGTGATGAAAGAGATGCAAAACTCAGTAATTGTGTATGTAGTACTTCCATGATTTACGTATTTTAGAGAATTACCTACCTGGTTTTTGAAGATACAGTCTTTGCAGTTCTGCAATGCACACATTTTCAAGCGACTTTGCAAGGATTTTCTGCCATTTTTTGAAACAAGTGCCTGGTAACTCTTAATTGCTTGCAATTTATTGTAGGTAATCTATTCAGTGCAGAGGCATCGTCGAACACAGGTCCAGTGGCAAATTCTTTTAGAGCAAGCATTTTACCTGGAAGATGTGGCAAAAAATGAAAGCAGTGCAACTCGACAGTTTGTTCATACCTTTCATTCCCAGGAGCCAGAAAATAAAATTGTTCAGTATTTCTACACACCAACGGTTGGTAAGTGCTGTTATGCAGGTTTTAGGAATGTTAAGGCATAACTGATACCATTCTGTAACAAGAACCAATTGTTTTATGTAAGAAGTTCAGCTGCAGCAGAGGGAAGCAAGTCCGCAATATTAATATATTTATGTAATGGATGAGCTATCAGATACTAATTTATGCTCTTGGCCATAAGCCTCAATTTTATTTACAAATTCAGTAGCAGTTATGTGTTGCAATAAAGCAGCAGCAAACTTTGAAACCTTTTGTGAGGGAGTTCTGTTTCTGGCGGCGTAATTTTCATTAACCTGTTCCGGATATGTCTGTGTGTTTGTTTTTTCAGAGTGGTACTGGGAGTGCCTTCTCCGACCATGGTTTTACAGAGTGCTTGCAGTTGTGCTGGCCACGTTCTCTGTAATTGTTGTGTGGTCAGAGTGCACATTCTTCAGTACAAAACCAGTTCTGTCACTATTTGCGGTTTTCATACAACTGGCAGAAAAGACATATAATTATATATACATAGAGGTAAGTTGGAGATAATCACTTGAAAAAAATACTTTCAGATCAATAGTTACGATAACAGCAGTAGATAAAATAGATTTTAAAATAAATCTCTAAATAATCTGTCAATTTTCAGAAGGTCTCTAAATATATGGTACCAAACTTTGTGTGGAGGATGTCTGCCTTTTGCTACTTGTTAAAACCCTCAAATACCAGGTGAAGGCAGGACCCAGCTGGCCCGAATATCATATGTAGAGTAATTTCTGAAACACTAGGTTGGAACACAGGTGTTAATTAGACTTTCTGTCTAAACAGCCATGTGTATGACCTCAGTTTCCTAAACAGGAATTTGCAAATGACCTGTTGAATCCAGGAATCCAGTCAAAGGTGTGGCTAGTGTATGTGTGCACAAATTTATCAATTAAGATACTGAGCTGAAAAATTTCAGTATTCTTAGGAAAGGTTAATTTGAAAACGCTTGGGTTTATGCCTTTTTTTGTGGGAATAAATATCAGATCAGTTACAGTAATTATTGAGGCAATTACAGCAATTTTATTTACATTAACAAGAAGTAGTAAAATGTTTCTAGGGTCACCTGTGTTAGCTTATATGTAGAGTATTACAATTTCCAGTTTAAATTTTTCTGAAAAACTCCCAAAACTCTTCTCAGAGCTGGTGGCATTCTCACATCTCAAAATGAAAAATAAAGGCTGGAGATGGTCTCTGCGTGTGACAGGCTATGTGCTGAGCATGTTAAAACCTTTAATAGAATTCTACATTTAAGCAACTTAACAACACTTTTTTTTTCCCCCTAGATGGCCTGTTTTCTTACCATCTTTTTCTTAAGTATCTGTGTTTACTCTACTGTCTTCAGGATCCGTGTATTTAACTATTATTACTTAGCTTCACATCATCAGACAGATGCATACAGTCTCCTTTTCAGTGGCATGTGAGTATTTGGTATATGTTTTGCAGGCGTTCTATCAAATACTGAATTGAAAATGTCCATGAAACTTCCATTTACATTTCTTAATTTGTAATCTACGGGTATAATTCCTAATGAGCTCTATATCATTGTTCTATAATAGATCCAGTTATGATTTTGTAGGTTATTTAAGAAACTCTTTTAAATGCTGTTGCCTCTTGCATTTGTGCAGGTTATTTTGCCGTCTTACTCCACCATTGTGCTTGAACTTTCTGGGCTTGACCCATATGGATGCAACAATCTCTCACAAAAACACTCAGCCAACTGCTTATACATCTGTAAGTAAGAAAATACAGGTTTGATATGATACAGTTTTAAGAATAGACAGAGCATTTTTAAATGCATCTTATATTAAGATTCAGATATTCAAATCTTTTCAATCTTTTCACCAGGGTAAAAAATACTTGGTTATAGGTGAGGAGTTTGGTAATGATTTCTAGAAGCCAGTAATAGCCTTTTTTTCCCCCCCTCTTTATCTTAACAAAGTAAAGTTAGTTTATACTAAAAGTATAGTATACTCTAAAGTATACTTTAGAGTTCAGGGTGTTCTTCTTTTTCTAATATTAATTCCTGTTAGTTTTAGCTTTCAGGGGCTTTAGCATGTCGGGCATCTCAATAGATTGGCAGCAATCCTAACTTCCTACTGAAAACCAGTGAGTTTGGTTTTATTGAAGAACTGGTTTCTGTAGCAAGTTACATCTCATGTCTTTGTTGTTAGTAACTAAATTCTTTGTGTTGTCTGAAGACTTTTCACTGCAGATGAAAAAAATGAAAAAAAAATTCAGATGAAAATCTGAAAAAGCAGATTTGCCCTTGTTCTGGAGTGGATGAGACTACAAAATCTAGCATTTTAGAAACCTCAAAGTGCTGAAGGTGACCTTTACATCTGCTTTTTCTCAAGCAGATGTGTGATAATATTGCCTTTGTTTCAGTTACTATGAAGGATTGAATATTTATGTGAGAAGGCACAATCTTCATGGGTTTATGTAGAATATAGCTAATTAGAGCTTGTTCTTGCGGATTTTTTTTTCCTAGATAATGGGATCCATGAGAGTGCTGTCTTTCATTGCAGATGGATTCTATATATACTACCCAATGCTTGTTGTCATTCTCTGTATTGCTACGTACTTCAGGTAAGTGCTTTGCAAGATAGATCCTCCATGCTTCTTTACATTAATAAAATCAGTTTAATCTAATTCAGGAAGAGGTTCAGTACTCCTTTTCCAGCAGTTGAGTTGTGTCATTCTAATAAAAATGCAAAACCTAAATCCATAGATTGCTATTTATATAGGTGAAATGTGTACATTTTTAAAATACAGAGTATATTAGCTCATAACTGAGTTAATTTAAACTTCATTCCTAGATTTTAAGGGGTGATCTGTTTAAACTTTGGAGCCTGAGGTCATTTAGATTGTGCTTTTGAGATTAAAATTATCATGAGAAAACTGTTTTCAGCAAAGTTCTCTAATAAATTAAGGATCACTAGCAGCAATTTTAGGTATTGAGCTTTCTAACAGACTCATATCAAGTTTCTGATGTGTTACGAGACTTCTGGTAATGCATACTGGTTTAAGTAATTTGATCTTGTTTCCCTAAGCCACAGTTTGTTGAAGGCTGGTAGGGTAATTGCAGAAAGCATTGTTACGTTCTTGCTTTATAATTTCAAAATGTCTGCTTTTGAACACTGTAAGGGATGAGATACTTATAGTCTGATCTTGCTGAAATACATTTATGTTAATATCTTCAATTTTGCATTACCATTCAGTCAGAAGCAATCTCTGTGTTTTTCGTCAAGTACAATGTAGTGAAATGCCTTGGATGTCCATTAATATTGTATATGTATCTATAGATAGTAAGTAACAAGTATCTAGTTATGAGTTTTCCCTGCTTACCTTAAAGTTAAGTGACAAAAGTAGCGGTGGAGCTAAAAAAACAAACAAAACAAAACAGACACTAAACAGGAAAGCAAATGACAAGAAAAGAGAAGTTTGACCTCTTGTCTGTGATGATCATCCTGGGCCTTGAATGCCAAAGTGAAAAGGAGGAATAGAAATTAAAGGAGAGAGGGTTGCTTTGGTGACCTCTGCTAATAAAGACACATGGAAAAACAAAGGTTGAATTAAAATCTGTTGAGGAAAGCTGAGTCTCCTGTGCTTAATCCAGCAGTTTTGAAGTTAAGGTAGTATAAGGAAAAAATAAATCAATACTCCAGTTTGGAGGAAGGAAAACAGTACAAAAACAGCAGTGGTGGGAGGTTGAAAAGATGGAAGTGGTTTCATGGTATGTAGTTCCAGGACTGGCTTAAAAAAGGTGGAGCAAGCTTGCTATCTGACTGCTGCCAGTGGCTATGCAAAAGGGCAGCATCCCTACAGCTTAAAAGTATGCAGTACACATTCTCCTGAGTGAAACCCTGAGGTGAAAGTGGATTTCCTATGTTATTATTGTTTCAAAAACAGAGAAAATACAATGAGGAGTACAAATTCTGTTATATCTGAGAATATTTAAAGCAAGCATGTAATGTTAGATGCATTTAAAGCAAGTTTCATTTGCACTACTCTCAGACTATATGCATTTTAATCTCTGTTTGAATAGGGTTATTCTGTCTCTTCCAATTGCATTTAGGAATGTGTTACTGTTCTGGGTCACCTAGGTCACCCTACTGTTCTGGGTCACCAGTTATTTTTCTGAGTTCTGAAGTTTCTGTTTTCTCAGCTGTGTAATAGTCCATATTTTCTTCTTTGTTTTTCCTTTTTACTTGGATTGTTCATACAGTTATGAATAGTTTGTTTTACATTTTGTTCTGTAATGTAATGTTCTGTAATTTACTAATTGTAAATTAACAAAGGAAATTGCTTCTTGTTTTACCAGTTTAGGAACTCGTTGTTTGAATCTTTTGGGATTCCAGCAGTTCATGGGTGATAGCGAAATGACCTCTGATTTGATTGATGAAGGAAAAGAGCTAATCAGAAGAGGTAAATTAGGTCTTCTGTCATAGTCTCCCTGTAAAATCATACTACCATAGAATCATCAAGGCTGAAAAAGACCTTTAAGATAGAGTCCAACCCTTTATACAGCGCCGACAAGTTCACCACTGAACCATGTCCACAAATGCCACACCTGCACATCTTTTAAATATCTCCAGGGATGGTGACTCCAGACTTCCCTGAGGAGCCTGTTCCAATGTCTGACAACCCTTTCAGTGAAGAATTTTTTCCTAATACCCAGACTTTCCCTAGCACAACTTCAGGCCATTTCCTCTTGTATTGTTGTTTGTTACTTGGGAGACTAACCCCTACCTCACTACACCCTCTTGTCAGGGAGTTGTTGAGTGATAAGGTCTCCCCTGAGCCTGCTCTTTTCCAGGCTAAACACCCTTACCTCCTTCAGCTGCTCCTCACCAGATTCATGTTCTAGACCCTTCCCCAGCTCCATTGTCCTTCTCTGGACTCATTCCAGCACCTCAGTATCTTTCCTGAATTGATGGGCCCAGAACTGGACACAGGATTTGAAATGTGGCCTCTCCAGTACCCAGTACAGAGGGACACTCACTACCCCGGTCCTGCTGGCCACAGTCTCTGGATACAAGCCAGGTGCCATTGGCTTTCTTGGCCAATTGGGCACACCCTGGCTCGTGCTTAGCCACTCTCAGCCAGCACTCCCAGGTCCTTTTCCAACAGGGTGCTTTCCAACTGCTCTGCCCCAAGCCTCTAGCATTACATGGGGTTGTTGTGACCCAGTTGAAAATTTAAAGGAAAGTGGTTGGTAAGCATTTCGACCAGCTCCCTCTGTCCTTTTCGGTTGATCCCATCTGGCCCCACAGACATGTGTCTGCCCATGCAGTGTAGCAGGTCACTGATCATATCTCCTTGGATTTTGGGGACTTTATTCTGTTCCCCATCCCTGCCTTCCAGCTCAGGGAACCTGGTACTCAGACAACAGCTGGTCTCAGTCTTAAAGACTGAGGCAAAGAATGCATTAAGTACCTCAGTCTTTTCCTCATCATATAGTATGTTTTTGGATTACATTTGTCTGAAATGTTGCAGAAAAAAAAAGCAAAAGCATATTGTTTGTCAGTATTTTGAAAGCTGTACTTTCAGGAGGAAGGTCACAGCACAAAATGCAATAAACTTAGAGTGCTGTGGTCACTATGTAAAGTCCACTGATGGACTTCATTGACATCTTAAATGAAGTACCAGTTTTGATCATCCAGTATCAGAATTTTAGATACTTCTTAATATTTTACAGTGTGTTACTGAACAAATTATACCTCAGCAGGTGCTTGTGTAATCTGTCATAAAGGATAGTTATAATTTACATTGTCTTTATCATCAACAAACTAATCCTTTTTTTGTGTCTTGATTGAGCTGCACAAATACAGTAATTTCCTTCAGTCTTTTTTCCTATGTCAACTAGCTGTGTTTAATTAGAGAAAGCATTTTTTTTAATGTAGAACTGGAATGATCTACTGGTATGGAAAGCTTTTTATTTTACATTAATTTTTATTTAAAGTATTTCTTAAAAGTTGCAAAAAGCCATTGTAATTTTTGAGTAAATGTTTAGAAATTAAAATTTCTGGATACAGTGTTATGTTATGGAATACTTTCATTCCCATAGTTGATGAAAAACAAAACCTGGCTTTACTTAGACTAGTAGTATTTCTTCTTTTTGGAGAAAGATCAAAGTTTCATTCCCTTAAATAAGAGGTTATGATGACATTGATACTGTAATGTTGTACTTCCAGCTTTATAACAGATAAGACACAAAGTAATTTGGTCACAGGTTGAGCCTCACAGAACTTCATGAAGATCTTGATGAAGATCTTAATTCAAGGATGCTGAAGTTTTTTCTTCATTTCTTTTTTTTAATATCATACTTTACCAGTTATTTCTAAGGGTTTGTTTGGTTTGTGGGGCTTTTTTTGGTGGGTTTTTTTGGGGTTTTGTTTGTTTGTTTGTTTTTTGCTTTGCCAGCTGGTATCCAAATGTTATGCTGTGATCCAAGATACCATCATGACAAAATAATTTTCATGGGAAACTCCATAATGATAGACAAGCAGCTTTTTGTTTTGTTTTTGCTTAATTGTAAAAGTCATGTATTTCAATAGGAATTACTAGTTAACTTCAGATTTTCATTTTTTATTTTTTAAAAATGCTAATGATTTTCCATATATGGAGCTGAGACAAAGATTTTTTTTATTTATAGAGAAAAGAAAACGACAGAGGCAGGAAGAAGGTGAAAACAGAAGAAGGGTATGAGATTTGTTTGGCTAATTATAACATTATACTGCAGTATCTGATAGGATTTATCATGGATATTTAATTCAGAATTGTCTTATTTCACAAAAAAGGAGTCCTAAATAATTGATGGAATCAGTTTAATCTTCCTGAATAGTCTTTACTGGGGGTTATTTATAGAAGGTTAGAGGACAATTTTAATGACACTACTTGGACACTGTTGTTACTCAGTGTGCTGTGTGTATGTGAATAGGTACAACAAGCATTAAAAAGGGTCCTGATTACTAGGATGCAGAATAATCCAGAATTGCATGTTACCAGTCTCTTATATTGATATACTCTGCTTGAAATAACTGCAATTGCAGAGTTGTCATGCTGAAATGTGGACTCCTCCCAAATTTATTGTTTTGTGTGCTCATTGGAAAGTCATAGGCACAGGTTCTATTTGATTTTTTTGCCAGAGAAGGGAATTACATTTAAGACAGAATTAATAGTTTCCACTGAATAACAAACAGAATGTTTGATTCAAGTTGAGTTTTCTGCCCATATTGTATAGAAAGATTTGTGAGGCTGTAGTTTTTCACTAATTTATAACAAAATCTAGTATAGAAAGTCACAATAAAGATAGATTAGAGAAAGGATGCATGTGAGACAGTACTGGGACTAAAACCTCTTGGTTTTCCCAGATCAAGTATAATTTAATCCTAGATGACAGCCAGTACTGTCATCCTTTCCCTCCATCTTGTAGTTTTAAAACTTGAACTTGTTGGGAAGCAAAATAGCAAATGTATAATACATTTAATATACAGTGAAATGACCTGACACTAAGCTATGATTTTTTCTGTGCTATGTGCATCTTGTTATTTTTCCATTTTGCCAGTAGATGGAAGTAGTGATCAATAAAAGCAGCAGTTCCCACCATAACTTAGAGCAGTTGGCTGAACTTTGAGAGCAGTTTTGACATGCAATTTTTTTAATAAAAGTCTTTTTCTTAAGAACAATTATGACAATTGGTTCTGTGAAGGAGCACATTTTGAGTTTAAAATGAAGCAAAAATTCTTCCTGTATTTAGATATTGAACAGTTATTGTGTTGTTTTTTCCTCCCAACTTACATTTCTCTTGGTGGTCTTTTTTCCAGGAATGGAAGGAGCGGTATGGAAATAGAGATGATTCCACCAGAAGCAGAGCTGTCCACACAGACCAGAAAGAATCCAGCTTCTCAGAGACCAACGCCAGTAGACGTAAGCTGTGTGGGTTGGAGGGGAAGTTTGTCTCGTTTTGTTTCAGTACATTTTCTTCACAACGCTGGCTGTGAAAGTAGTTTCAAATATTCTTTTTGTCTGAGATGCTGTGCTGATAATAGTCACTTCTGTGGCTTGGTGTCACCTTGCCATTTAAGGCACTCAAAAGAGTACTGTATTTCTTTCCATCTCCAACTAGTTGGGATCAGAGCTTCTCACTATTCTTCTTGATCTTATGGGATATGTAATGATTGCCATTAGAGTAGCAGTTGTCAACAAAGAAACTTCATGATACATCTTAAAGTTGGGTGTTGTAAATCTTAAAATTTACCTCTTCTGCTTGCAACTGAGCTATCTCAGACTGGAATAATGAAGCGATCAGATTGCCAACAAATGTAACATCACATAAGTGTATATACCTTCATTTAATAATGTCTGTTAGTAAAATAATTTTTTTATGGATGCTTTAAACTTCCAAAAAGTTTGTCAGAATGTGAATGGGTTTTTTGGGGTTTTTTGTGCTTTTGTAAGCTAACAACAAGTAAAATGAAACTGAAGAAAAAGGAGGAAAAAGGGGAGGAGGAGGGAAACTTTGAATATGCTTTTCTTAAAACACTGGTAGATTTCCCTCTCCTCTGTACAAAGTTGCAAACCCAGATTTTTAGTGGTAGACTAACTGAAATTGCATTTTAATGTTCATCATGTGATTATGTAGCATTCCAGCTCTAAAACATGAGATAGGTACTGACCTAGTGAAGGTCACAGAGTGAACTGCAAAACAACTCATGAGAGGGATTTTTTTTTTTTTTTTTAAATAAACAAAAGCAAGCAAAAAGCCTGTCTGAAAAGCTTAGTTAAAGCATGAAGCTGGGAGGATGAATGGATGATTTAAAAGTAATGCTTGCCAGTAGTTTCTTATTTTCCTTGATTCTTTGCAAGGTAGATCTCAACCTATTGGAGGGGCGAAAGTTGTAGTTGCATTTCTGTGGAAATACAAAATAAAAATTCTACAAGTTTGAGCAAGTTTGCTTTAATATTAAATCTACTCTGAATTATTGCACTTTTGCTTTGGGTGAGATTGCTTTGTTATTCTTAATGGTTTTTAAAATTTGATGTCTCCATACACTCCAGGCTGTTCACAAAGCAGATAAGTGTCTTTCACTCCTTTTACTTTTTCAGCACTATCAAAGTATACCCGTTCAAATGGTAGGACTGAAAGAGATAGAATAGAACTCCTCCAGGATGCAGAACCTTTGGATTTTAACGCAGACTCTGTTAATGACGACCCCCTTGAATCAGACTCGGGAAGGTGAGGAATATTCTCTTGTAATTTCCAGTTAAAAGTTTCTGCTGTCTTCTGTGTTCTGACCTATGACAGCTGGATCCAATAGTTTCATAATAAGAGTTTTGTTTAAATTAAGTTTATAATGTCATCTAACTTTTTTCCTTTCTTCCTTTTCCCCTATAATGAGAAAATAACTTAAAAATCGATTGAAACCTGAAGGAGTTCCAGATTTTTTAGAAATGTCAGAGTAAGATTTGAGCTGGATATAACATTATATGGGGAATAATTTGAAAAATGCTGCATATAAAACTAGAGAATGACCTGCATGTTAAGGAAACTTTCCAGTGTGACCATTCATGGGGCAGTCAGATCTGTGTCTGGATCACACTTGTGCCACCCCAGACTTTCACTGCTGGAACTGAAGCCCCTTCACCACAGGCAGCTCCAGTGACCCAAGGGGTCCCCCTTTCCCTCCCTACTCACCCCACTCTCACAGACAGAAAAGTTTCCCTTTCCAGCTGGACCGTGCGTTTTCCATAGCAGAGTCCCAGATATCTGACTCCTTTAATCACGGTCAGTGACAGCATAACAGCTCAAATTGGTGCCTCTAGGGAGGAACCCCAAACAAAGAACCTCTGAGCTTTTACACTCTCTCAGCCCACGTGCACCATAATCCAGGCTCTTCCAGCTGAGCCCTTGGCTCCTGCATGGTCTCTGAGTGTCCAGTCCCCTGGCTGGGCCAAAGGTCCCTGTGCCCTTTGTTAGTTGTTCATGGCACCTTGCCTGGGGCTCCCATTTCCTGACATCCAGGGCACAACCTGCAACTGCACACCGAGCTACCAGGTCTAGGTGTATGCCTCAACAGACAGATGTACAGTATAAGGTTTTCCCTAATTTCCTACAAAGCTCAGCTGGAGAAAGCTCACTTGATTTCTCAGTACAAAATCCATTATGAAAAGGCTGCAGGAAAGAAAACTGAATGTTACAGGATCTGCTGCAGAAATACAGCTGGGTATCAGATCTTGGAGCTGCTAAATTAAATTAAAATGTGAACTTCCTGAACGGAGAGTACCAGACTGCACTGTGTAGCTCTATCTGTAGCAGAAAATTTTGTGATTTTGTGGTTGTGACTGCAGCACCAAATTTCCTCAGACACAGAGTGCCTTATGTAACTGCTAAGCTCTGCTTATATTTAAGAAACAAGCAATACATTGTATGGGTGCTATTTTTATTTTTTGGGTGGTTATGGTGTAGAAGCACTAAATAAAAAATAACTTAAAATTCACATATAAAAAACTTACAATTTGTTGTTTTTTCAGCTAAAACTATTTTACGCCATCAAAAAGAGTCACAGAAAGTCATTGTTTCAGTGGACTTACATCTGTAATGTCAATAAACAAATGCCAGCTCAGAAACTTGCAAGGAATGCTATGAAATGGCACTGCCAGGTTTCAGAGATTGTTTCAGGCAGTTGGTTTAAACTCATGTGACTAAACATGATCACATTTGAACACTTGGGGGTTTTTGAACACAAGAGTTTAAAGAGGAACTGCCCTAGATTTTCCGTGAGCAGTTGGCTTCCATGCAGTGTCAAAGGGATTGTCTACTAAAAACAGGAGTATGCATATGTAATTATTATGGAGCAAATACTTTTCAAGCACAGTGTCAGAAGTCTCCGGGCATCTATACAAGCTTTGCAAAGTGGAACATTCTAAGCTTCTTCTTTAAAAAGAAAATCAGGAGCTTCAAAAGCTTAGTTGAGCTTCGCCTAGTAACCTTCATTTTATTTCATGGAAGTAATAAGTCAAGAGTAATTGCATATGGAATTTCAATTAATATACAAGTAGCTTATGTAGCATTGGTTTTCAAAACTAGAGCTCCTGCAGTAAATAGAACATTCTTGGACCATAAGAGCAGTTAGGACACCAGGTTCTGGCTTTGTGTTCCTTCAGATTTTACTAAATACTACAGTGAGGAGCTTCATTGTGCCTGTGTTATTTGTGCTTTTAAAGTGTTTCTAAAATATATGTAATCAATATTAATTCGTGAAGTTTATCTTTTGCCACTAAGTATGCAGGCATTTGTTTGATGCAGGTGTTAACTTTGATACTGTATTTCTTCTAAGAATACACCATGAGATGTACTGTTAAGCACCTGCAGCTACTTTATGGGTGCCATTGTTTGTTTGGGTTTATTGTGTTTCAGGCTTTTGTTAATTTGTTTAGTTGTTGGTGTGGTTGGGATTTTTAAAAGAAAGTCCTCTTCAACCAAAACATCCAACTTCTTTTCTTTGTTTTAGGAAACATATTTCCTTAAGACTCCCAGTATTCCTGTAACTGTTTCTCTTGTCACATGAGATTTAATTTAATGACTGTCTTTCAAATTCTCATGGAAACTAATTCAGTAGAACATCAAATTCATCGTTCACTGGAGTTAAGGAGTAAGATTGCAATGAGAGTTAGAGGATTTAATGAGTCTTTATTTTTCTATTTCCTGTGACACTTTTTCACTTCTAAAATTGATTCTGCAGGTACCAGCCTGGTGGAAGATACCTGTCAATGTCTCGAAGCAAAATATTTGATGATGTCTAAGCTTATCAAAGCTAAAGAAAATTCAGTGGAAATCTAGCTCCTACTCATTGCTTGGAAAATAATGTATTTGTGATATATCATGGAACCATTAAAGACTCTTTAAAAAAGAAGATGAAGGAACAACTCTTTTGGAAATGCACGTGTATGATAACTTCACCACTTGTGATAGGAATATGCTTCTGCTGTTGTAGATACTGTTGTGCATCAGTGTGGGCTTTTGTGTCATGACCAAAAGGAGAAAAGTATTTAAAGTTAATAGATGATAAACTCCTAAATATACCTAGGGCTCAACTTGAACTGTAACAGTTGAAGCTTGGAGAACAGATTTTTTGGAATTTTTTATTTTGTATTTTAGCCAATGCTGTGAGAGCATATTGATGCATCCAAAGTGCAGTTATATCAATTACTATGATGCCTTGTGAAGGCTGACTTAGAACAGAGGCTAGATGGAGTTAAAGAATAAAGTAGGTATTTATTAGAAGGCCTCAATGGATACACCTTGGGCAGCACAAGAGCCCAGCCAGGGCTACATCCAAGATGAACCCAAATGGTCACAAAATGCACGACCGGTTACGGGGTCTCACACATTTATAAGTTCTGGTCCATTTGCATATTGGAGCTAATTGCCCAATTATAGCTTCAGGTTATCAAGTCCCATCCTTCTTGTTTTTCTCTCTTCAGTCCATGGTTTATGCTCTTGGGCCTGAAATTTGGATCATTTGTCCTTGGTCCTCAGCTAGAATTGTTTTGTCTACCTACTCTGTGAAAAGAGCTTACTATCTCCTAATATGAAGCTCGGAACTACACACTAACGCAGTACAGAATCTGAAAAATATAAAAGCTGAAACCTGAGGCATCAGGTTTTAGCTGATATAATAATTATTTTACCTGCTAAAACCTGAGGCATCAGGTTTCAGCAGGTGTAATAAACACTTTCTATAATTTTTCTGTTTGGACTTTATGCCTAGTCCAAAACCTGCTGAAGAGAAATAAGGCTTCTTTTGCCTTGAGTTGTATTTGAATCAGACCCCATATAAGGAGAAAGCCTTAACGGCAGGCTTCTTCATAAAATCAGAATATACAAGTTCCAGTAATTAGAGGGCTACAAAAGAGATGGTGACTCCCTTTTTTACAAGGAGTCACATGGAAAAGACAAGATGTCAAAGGCACAAGTTACTCCTGGTTAGATTCAAATTGGACACAATTGGAAATTTTTGTACAATTAGAAAAATCAGCCATTGGAATAATGTCTCCTGAGAAGTGGTAGATTTCCCCAACATCAAACACTTTTAAAATTTGGCTGGACAAGGTGCTGGGTCGTCTTGTCTACACTATGCTTCTGCCGAGAAAGGTTGGATCATAGTCACAGAATGGTTTGGGTTGGAAGGAACCTTAAAGTTCATCTAATTTCAAGCCCCTCTGCCATGGGCAGGGACACCTTCTAGTGTTGCTCAGCTCTCCATCCAGCCTGGCCTTGAACACACCCAGGGATGGGGCATCCACAAGTTCTGTGTGGCAACCTGTGCCAGTGCCTCACCACCCATATGGTAAAGAATTTCTTAACATATCTAATCTAAATCTGTACTCTTCCAATTTTCACCCATTTCCCCATGTCCTATCACTGCACCTCCTGATGTAGAGTCCCTCTCCAGCTTCCCTGTAGGCAGCTGGAAGATTCCTGTGAGGTCTCCATACAACCTTCTCTTCACCAGACTGAACAGCCCCAACTTTTTCAGCTGGTCTTCATTAAGGGAGGAGGTGCTCCAGTCCTCTCACCTGCCTGGTGGCCTTCTCTGGACTCACCTCAGCAGGTCCATGTCCTTGACCTCAGAGCTGGATGCAGTGCTCCAGGTGGGTCTGAGCAGAGCAGAGCAGAGGGGCAGAATCTCCTCCCTCCCCTGCTGCCCCCGGGGCTCTGGATGCAGCCCAGGACACGTTTGGCTCTCTGGGCTGGGAGTGCCATGGCTGGGCCATTGCAGCCTCTCACCCACAGCACCCCCGAGCCCTTCTGGGCAGGGCTGCTCTTGATTTCTTCTCCGCCCAGCCTGTAATCTGTGCCTGGGATTGCAATCACCCAGGTATAAGACCTTGCCTTTGCTTTGCACAGATCCACCTCTCAAGCCTGTCCAGGTCCTTCTGGATGGCTTCCCTTCCCTCCAGTATCAACTGCACCACACAGCTTGGTGTCAACAGATAGCCCTTGAGATTCCTTCCATCCTGGTACTGTGTGTTTCCATGAAATTTTTTTTGGTATAAATTTTGGAGTGATGTGTGTTGGTCAAGAAAGGCTGTATTTTTTCGTATCCAACATTATATGCAGATACACAATTTTAGCATGTGTAAATAGTTTAAATTGAATATGGACCTGAGTGTCACTGTCATATGAGCATATGTGCAATAGCAAGAATACATTATTGAAGATACAATGTCTGCTTAAGATCTTTACAGATGTAATGATTCAAAATCAGGGCACTCTAGTGTTTTTGTAACTGTAAAAGAAACATACTATGAAGATGGAGTTAAATACTGAAACATAATAATTTGCACGCACCTCAGGCACGGCTTCAAACTGTAGAGTATTTCTTTAAAAAAAGGGAAATACATAGCATGACTAGGTAATGGTAAACATTTTTAATATCCTAAATACCCTGGTTGCATTATGTATCAGTTTTTAAGGTGCCTGTATTTTGCGGTAGGTTGTTGCAAAAAGAATACTTTGCCATTCAAAAATGCCAATTATTAACACTGTAAAAAAGCTTCACATTAATTTCATTAGTGTAGGCATATTTTTAAACCGTAGTTAGTTGTATGAATTTTCAAATCATAAGGTAAAAGATGTGGTCAAATTCATGATAACTTTGGTAATTTAAATAATTTAAAATGATGGTTTTTACCAGTTTGTCTGTAATCTTTATCACTTGGGAGTTTTCTTATGTGCTTATTGCAAAGTTTTGTTGAAAACTAAAAGAGAACATGTTTTTATCATACATTCTTTATCATGCTTAAAAAACACATCCCTTAAAGCAGCTAGGAATGAGTTATTCTGAAAAGTAAGTTTTCATGAATGACATATTCTAGTAATTATTAAAAATAATCTGTGTTTTCTCAAGTAATTGTTAATGGGGATCTAACTCTACCTCCTGTGATTTTAGTACATGTGTTGTAACAGTAGTGTTATTTGTAATACATTGATCTGCCTGTTTTGAAACACTGAATTGTTACTATGAAGGAGAAAAAAAAATCTTTATTTGTATAGAAATAATTATATTAATAAATTGGCAGACATACAATAATTGTCAGTTTTGTTCTTAGGTGAATACAGTGAATGTCAGCCATACCCACAGGCATTCAAGCTCATGCAATTTCCAGACTACTCATATGAGGTTACTTTTTAGTTTGAGTACTTTGTGTTTGTAAAAGCTTGTTTCAAGTCTTAGACTTGAATCTTATCAGGGACTGGAAGTTGAGAAGATGAGTCTCTCTTTATTTAGATATTTCTTTAGGAATTCCATAGTAGCACCTATTTATTTTTTTACTACTTAGTAGTGCTATCTTGAATTCATCCTTATATGAAAGGCGTTGTATATGTGCATGGGCACCCATCCACATGAATGTTCTTAGACTCTATATTTTCTGTTTTAAAAATTTCTATCAGCTGTTTATGTGTAAAAATCTTTGGCAGAAATAAAATTCAAACTCTTTGTTTAACTCTTGAGATGTCACTTCAAAGGGATCTAATTCAGGGCCAATAGAAAAGCTATTAGAAGGAGCGTCTTGTTTTCTGAAAATCTGTGAAATAATGTTACCTAGTCCCTGGTGGCCAGACAATGGGATTGAGCCTCCTTAGGGCCTGTTTTTTCCCTCTCAGTGAAATAGCTGCAAACAGAATTTTCAGGGGAAACATGGTCAAGATTTTATAGATAACAGGTAACTAGTCCCTAGTACAGATTTCATTGGAATACAGTAATTTGAAGAGTTGACTGTATAAATTAATGGCAGTGGGATTTTAGATTCTAACATAGACATTCTGAGCTCAACATTTTTGGTGTTGCAGTGGAGTAAGGGAGAACCAATGGCTGCTTTTTGAGCTCTGAAAAGCTCTAAAGAATTCTCTGTATCATGCTTGGCAATACCTGGTGACACATCCTCCCTGGATGCTGTTTGGCTAAACAAGGAGTTGATAAAGGAAGTCAGGTTTCCTCCGTAGTGAATTTTGCTGACCAGGAGTTATCTAGGCTCTAATTGCATGCAATTTATTGGCTAATTTAAAGTATGTTTTGAGAACTCATTATGGGTTCATATGACTGAATCTGGAATACTTTCAATAAAGAAATACGGTGTACAACTATAGAAGAATAATATTTGCTGTTCACTTCAGCTAGTTGCAAAGTTTAGTTTCTGCTGGTACAAATAATGCAGAACTTGGCTGGGGGCTGTGTCCCTAAGGATTTACCCCACTCCAGAGAGCTGTGGATACCCTGTCCCTGGAAACATTCAAGCCCTGGCTGGACAGGGCTCTGGGCACCCAGATTCAGTTGAAGATGTGCTGGCTGATTGCAGGAGGGTTGGACTAGGTGGCCTTTTCAGATCCCTTCCAATCCAAAACATTCTGGGATTCCATGGTGCTTCTCAGACAGATTGTGGCAACTCTTGATGGGTTCTTCCTGCTACAACTCCAGTCCCAGTAGCCCTACAGCTAAATGAAGTTAAAACTAGCTTTGATGTGTTTAAGCAGTGACTGTACTGTAGACTAACAGTGTTCCTGCATCACTTCTGATAGTCCAGATTAGATGATTTTAAATACAATTCCCTTGCAAACTGTGCTTTTGGGAACTGTGTGTTAACATATTTTTCTGTCAGTGTATATATAGTCATATTTGCTGCTAAAGAATATAAATTACATATTTCTTTATTATTTCACTCCCTGAATTACTGAGCAGTTAGTGTGTACATCTCGCCATCATTTCTGCAGTTTTCTCTCCATCAGTGAACACCAAAAAAACCCCAAACCACCAAAAATCCCACCCAAGCTAAGTACAAGTGTTTGAATATCTTCCTGTCAAAGATTTAAATGAGTGAAAACAATATGTGCAAGTCACAATGAGCTTCAAAAAGCAGTGTGAAAACAGTACCTAATCAGTGTTAAGAATTCTTAAAAAGTATGGATAGGAAAAAAGCTGTAGTCAAACTTATTACTCCTACTAGATTTGTAGTTCTCTTTTTCTTAATTATTGAAATACTACATATTTTGATATGTATATTGGGAAATATGTGCCCTACTCAGCTAAAGAGGGGTGCATCTCTCAGCTGTGAAGTGAGGAAGTGTTTTTATGAGGGAAGGTAAAAAGATATGTAACTTCTAATCTGTGCTCATAGTGATAGTTTGCTTTGGTCAAAGGACTACATAGCTTCTTATTTAGCTACAGTAAAGTGTTAAGAAAAAAAGAAACTTTATGCTTCTACAAATTATACTACTGGAAGAATCATGGTATGTAGTCTGACTTTATTTTGCAATCAAGCACTTGTAAAGTAGTCATTAACAGTATTAACAGGAATGGTAGAAAGCTACTGTCTTTTCAATATTTATTCATGCTAATTTAAAATATAACATGAACAATGATTTTTACGTGGGAAGTATTAAAAATTATTACTATGTTTTTCTTTAATTATGGTAATTTGTATTTTATTAAATTTGTCTTGGAATACTGTAAATATTATGTGAAAAATACTACATTTGGTCTCAGTTTTCATTATGGCTTTAATTACTTGAAATCTGAGGGGCATTCATAATACCAAATAGAGAACACTATATGAAGGAAAAATTTTTATGAAGCTTCTTAAAAAAATCTGACTGGTTCATTACAGACATATAGGTGCATCTTAATTATTAACAATAACACTACGAAGGGGATATATCGTGTCCTAGCTTTTTAATTTTTCTTTGAAATTAAAAAAATCGTTACTTTTTTCAGAGCAGCTTAGTTGTGAATCTTGTAAACTTTCTGAAACTTTTACATTCCTTTTCCCTAATGGGCTCTGCAGGAATATGTACTGCTTCACGGCAGTCACCTAATACTAGCTGTGCCTCTAATTAAGTAGTCTAATCTGAAGCTGAGACACTCCTACACCATTGGATTATGTTAACAGAAATTCAGCATTCCTAGCAAAAAGAAAAAAAGGCACGTTGAACTAGATCCCTTTTAAATACATTCAATTGCTGTTGTTGATTTTATTGCATTATATTTGGTACCCTCTGTTTGGGTCATATGGTAAGCCCAATCAGGTTTATTCTTTGTTTCTCCTAGAATGCATTGGAACATATTCCTCAGCATGCTTTTGTGTGCATGTGTGTGTTTTAGTATGCAGCTTCAGTTATTTCCTCAGGATAATGTTATTATATTTGACATATTCCTATGAACTAGTAGTTTCAGAGTGATACCTTAGCTGTCACCGTAGAAATTAGTTATTTTCTATAGAAATACATTGTTTTTCTGTAGAGGTATCTAGAAGATAAGGGAATTCATTTACAAGTATAGGTTTAGTAATAGACCTTCATTCTCCACTGTATATCAAGATAGGCTGTAGGAGTGCTGCTTATGGATAGACTATCTTCTTTTGCCTTATGATACAAATATGTATGCATAAATACCTTGTTTTGAAATTCACGGAGTTAAACATTTTTCTCTGTAGTGTTCTGAATTACTGTTGTATTGGATTATATTTTTGAAATGTGTGTTACAATATATAGTCAAATACTTAAATTGGCATGAAATAAATAATTTCTGCAATACATTTTCCCTGGTGTATTTTAGATATTCATACTCCTCTGAGGTGTTTTTGAAAGTAGTCTTTTAGAGAAACTTGACCTATTTCTTATTTCCAGGTGGCAGTTATACTTTTCTTAAAAGTATATTCATACTTCAGAAGATAATCCAACCTTGCTTTGGTTTTCATTTTGAATCTTCTTGAAGGCAGATTAAGAAGGGAAATCAAGAAGAATATTGCATACCTGGTGTTGTCAGGGAAAGCTGTGAGTACCCTGTGTGCTCCTGGAACTGACTTGGCCCTGAGTATTTCTGTGGGGCATAAGGTGGGATGAAAGGTAGGGTCCCTACATCTCTCCTTCTTTTCTGTGAGAGCTCATACTAGGACATAATTCCTTCTAGTTCATCCAGGCCTCTGGTGAGAATAAAGGCAAGAGATTGATCCACTGCACCTGTGAGGAGACAGGCACAGCAAAGGTATTGACTCCATCTCATCTTCTAATGCTTACATATTTATTGTTTTTATTTTCCCATACAGAAAACAAAAAAGGTAAAGGAAGAAGAGAAAGTTTGGGGTTTTTTAAATTTAAATATGTTACTATCTCTGTAAGTTGAGGGAGGTGATTCTGCCCTTCTGCTCTGGTCTGGTGAGACCCACCCGTGCTGCATCCAGCTTTGTGGTCCCCAGCATAAGAAGGCCATAGATCTGTGGGAGCAAGTCCAGAGGAGAGACACAAAGATGGTCAGGGAGCTGGAGCACCTCCCCTGTGACGAAAGGCTGTGCTGACTTTGTTCAGCCTGGAGAGGAGGAGGCTCCAGGGAGATCTCACTGCAGCCTTTCAATACTTCTGGGGGGTTTACAATTAAAATAGTGCCCAGAAGGGATAATGGTAATAATAAACTGAAAGAGGGTGGATTGAGGTAAAATATAAGGAAGTATTTTACAATGAGAGCGGTGAGACACTGGCACAAGTTGCCCTGAGAGGTGGTGGATGTCCATCCCTTGTAACTTTCAAGATCAGGCTGGAGGGTGCTCAGAGCACCCTGATCTAGCTGAAGGTGTTCATATTCATGGCAGTGAGGTTGGAACTAGATGACCTTTACGTTCTTCCAACCCAAACTATTCTGTGATTCTGTGAGTGATCTGTGTATATATTATTTTTTTAGAGGTGGTTTGAACAGGGAAGTGAATCTTTCTCCAGATAGTTAACCAGCCACACTCTTCTTCCAGACTTAGTGTGATAAGTTACTACTCTTAAATCTACCAATCTACCATCTATGCAATTCAGTTGATAGAAATTGTCCTTATTCAATACTAACTTTCAGTTACTTGTTGTCAGATGTTTATTTGCTCAGAAAGCAATATAAATTCTGGTGTTTAGTTGTTAGCAGTTGCTAATGAAACTACACTGAGTGTTTAGTGGATTTTACATCTTCTGAAATACCATCTGCCTGACTGAAATTATCAGGCTTCTGAATTAACTCTCTTAGAATGCATGCCCTTCCCTCTGCAGCTCCACCTGCAGAGTCCTGTGTTGCTTGTTCATCCTGGTCTCTGCTCTGTATGCTGTGATAAAGATCTTTACCCCTTCTCTCCATAAACATGCTGTCTTTTGTCTTGTCCTGCATTAGTTCATTACATGCCATTGCCTTTGGAAATTTTGGAGAGCTTTATTAAAACCCAAAAGTTGATCAAGGCCCAGCTGAGAGAGAAGACAATTTCTCTTCCCTTCACGGGCAGCATGACCTGGACTGCAAAGAGAGATTCACTTCATGAACAGAGGTCAGGTATTGGAGTGATTTATGAATGTGGGCTGCACACAAACACAAGAAAAGCTCTCGGGTTCCTCCTGCAGAAACATCTAGTTAAAAGTGTGTGATTTGGGTTGCTCAGCAAGATGTGCTGTAACTGAGCCAGTGCCTAGGCAAGTCTGTGGAAACCTGCTAAGCCTTTGAAATCCAAGTGAATGCTTATAGTTAAATAATCCACAGTCAAAAAAATAATTTGCTGAGTTCAGGAAAGGTCATCTATTCTAAGTAAACTTCATAAATACTGGATGCTGGTGGGAATTTTCCTTGTGTATTCTCTGCTTATCTTTTCCCCCAGAGGCTGCTCCTTCCATAAGCATTTGTACTCCTAAAACATCAGCTTTTTATTTTGGAAGATTTTGCTGGTTTCAAATCTGTCCTGAACAAATGTGCTTGAGATCACCCAAAAAATCACCAACAAGGGTATGAGCAAAAGTCAGATTTAATATTAAACTACAAAGCACAACAAATGCATTGGTAAGATTCACTCTACTTACAAAGGACAACTGAGGCACAAGGGAAAGCAAGCAACAAAACCAAACAAAATCCAGGCAATCAAAACAGAAATGAATTGAAAACCACCTAGGGGTATGTGTGTGTGTGTGTAAGTAAAGACAGTGTAAACAAGGATGAAAAGGAATGCAGCCTAAAGTTGAACAACACTAATTTAACAGTGCTTTAGCTTAACTTGTATCTAATTTTTAGCTTAACTTTAACAATCTAACAGAGAAATCACTTTACAGCATTTAACCTAAATTATAATTGTAACTTAACCTAACTTCCAGATTTGCTGTAGCATATGTGCAGAGGGTATGCAGGCAGACATAGTCAGTGCAAGATAAGGTAGCTGTGAAAAAGTCTCCCTCAGAGCTCAGTGAAAATACTCTGGATGCTTTTGCATCTCCTGAAGGGGTGGGCCTCAAGGAGTGAGGGTATCGGCCCAGGACACATTGTGGTTCGGTGATCCTCCAGGTATAGCAAACAGAGGGATTGCTGGCTCTGAGAGGCATTCCCCTCAGAGGGAGATTGCTGGTCAGGGCCCACTGCAGTCCAGGAGAGCTCAATGGGCCCCATCTTGGACTGCTGTTTATAGGGTTGCAAAAGAGAAGGCTTTAATCATAACAATGTTTCATCCTGGCCACAGTTTGGGTCGGCACTTTCTTTGAAAGTGTGAGAATAGAAATGTTATACCATTCAGGCCAGGGAGATATTTTCCAAGGCTGGTCATGAGAAAAACAAGCTTGTTAAAAGTTCCTGGGAACAGACAGTGTTTCTGATAAGCTCAGAAAGAGCTGAGCCCAGGTGGTGTTTTCAAGGAAAGGCCTAACAAGCATTTCTCAGATCACACTGCAGCCTGGAAAGGAATGGCGTGGGGTGCGCCACCACAAAAATCTGTGGGAATCATGAAGACGTGAAAGTGGCGCGTGACTCCCAACACATTTCACTAAGCAAACAACAAGTTTCAAGCCGAGGTTTCACAAATAACTACCAGGTCTATTGCATGAGGCCTGTGGCAGCCAGTGTGGCATAGCACCACTCCCTTCAGAGACAGCTTGTGTGTGGAAAGGAATGAGGCTAAGCCAATCTAGGGCGGAGAGAGAGAGGACAAAGGAAGTGTGTTGAGAGGAAAAGTGAAGTATGGGGGACTCCTTAAGCAGTGGTGGGAAGGGAGGTGTGAGTTTTGCTGGCTCCTGAGCTTATCACCTTTTGCTGCTCCCAGCTTCCCCATGTATTTTCTGTAGGAAATCTGATAGCAACATGCTGATGGCTGGCCCCTAAGGCCTAAGAATATGTAGCTTTGACTGCAGAGGAGTGACAAAAGCCTGTGTTGGGCTTGGTACTGTGCCACCACCTTGTAGTTTTTGCCTTTCATTTCTGGTATTAAACCCAAGCACAGCTCATGGCTTGAAGTAAGGGATATCCTAACACAGGTAAATTGAGGAAATTATTTGGGAGGGACTGTGAGAAATTGTGCAATCAGAGCACCAAAATAAAATATTTGTGGGTTTGCCTCTCAGACAATTCAGTGGTGGGTTGGGAAGACATATTCACTGGGAGTCAGGCCTTCTGAGCTAATGCTAGAAGGGTTTCACAGATCACCTGAAACTTGTTTTCTCTGAGCAATAAACATTTCAGAGACTGTAGTTAAAGAAAGAACACTGATGTAGTGTAAAGCAGTAGACAAGCAAGAGTAGAACACAGGACTGGGATCTGCAGGCTCAGGGCAGCAAGTGGCTGGGCAGGGTCTGTCCCAGGTACCCAGAGAGGTGGAAGCCCTCTGCTGGAGGGGATGACAGCATGAGTTATGGTGAGTGTACCCCTTTTGTTGGTTCTGAATGATTTGGAATTAATTTAGAACTAGAAATAAATAAAAACATTAAAAACACTTCCAGAAAATGGGATGAACTTGTTTCCTGTTGAAAGGCTGTTGAAATATAATCAGATATTCAATCACAATTTACTGGGAACAATAACACTAATGAGCTCTAGGAATTGCCAGGAGCCATAATTACTAATGAGCTATAAGAATTAACAAGCTTGATTCTACTCTCATTGAAATGAAGGCCTTTGTCAGCAGCAGTAGCAAACCATGTCTTAGGTGGTTATTTCTCTGGGAACTGTTAATGGGCTTGACTGAGCTCATTAGTATATTTGAACAAAGAACAGATATTAAACCAGTCATTAGATTAGCTATAGATTCTATCCATTGGAGGCCATAGCTTGTTGATCCTTCAAAGGGATCTGAGCTGCAATGTTCAGTGTGGCAATTTGAGCTTATCTACCACAGGGCAAGATGACACTTCATTTACTTTGGAGTAGATATGGTGATAAATACTAAACCAGTATCCCTCCAGAAAAGGATGCTCAGGAACAAGACAGACTAGCTGGCCCAATGTCACAATGAAGATATCTGAGCTTTTGTCTTTTGCTCGGAAATCTTTTAACATTTGCAGAGAACAATAAAATATCACAGTCTGCAAAATTATTCTTGGGTTCCAACAGTATAGTATTAGATTCAAAAGCTGTTTCCTTAGATGCTTACACTTCAGATACTTTTCATTTCTCTGTTACCTTAAAATCAAGAACTCCAGCACTCTCTGCTATCTTCCACCTTGGCTTCTGCCACAAAATCAGGAAGAGCTCCATAGGAAGCCTTAACCTACGCAGTCAAGTTTCTGTTGGATTTGATTTTTCTTTCTTTGGCAACATTTTCAAGTTTGCTGTGTTCCTGACTTTCTGGTGACAGAAAGTGATCCTAGAAAGGTGCAAAAAACTTTTCTTCACATGGCTTAAGAAGTCCCCAGCTAAGTAGGGATGAACTACACCGACACAAGGAGTGTCCATCCCAGCTTGTGGCTTGCTTGCAGTATGGCACTCTGCTACAGCACACACCTTAATTTTCTACAGCAGAGCAGAAAGCATTTAAAAACATCAACCATGTTATGCCAAAATTCTCCTTCAAGGAACCGGGGTGTTTGTGCATAAGAGTGGTATGCCAGTTGATTCATAAAACTCAGGTAAGTGCTGAACTTCTATCTGTGATGGAAGAAAAGCAAGACTCTTTATTTGGGTTCTATTGCTTTTGTACATTTTAATTGCTACTTCTTTTCAAATCTATAAATTGTGAATTCTTTAAATTTTAATAGTTTAGAAGTTAATGAAGTTAACTCCTCAATTAATCCTTTTGAAAAGAATAAAAAATATCCTTGAAGAATAGAAAATATCCTTTATTCGTGTTACCACTTCAAGGCATACTTGTAAGATTAAATTTCTTTCACAGCATGTCTGCTCATAACAGGAGCACATAGCAGCCTCTTTGTCAGCTGCATGTGTGATTGTCCCCCCAAAAGCTGCCTCTTCCCATCCCATACCACCACACACTCTTCTGGACTGCTCACTGCTTTCCTTGCAACAGGAAACTGTGGGCTGCTTTCCAACAGACTCCAGTTAAGTTTGAAATAACCTTGGTTTTCACATGAGGCAAAGTCCTGCCTTCCAGAAAACACTACACAACAGATTGTGCCAATGATGAAGATCTGTTTAAATATCTGTCTATGTGTACAGCTAGCTAGCAGTCCACACCAGGTGCTCAATGAGAAACTTGTTGAATATTCTACAAGACAGCTCCAAACTCACTAAACCCCTGGGCTCAGTCTAGTGATCTTTTCATCTCCTTCATCAATTGAAAAACCTCTTTTCAGAGCAGTCTCCACAAGAATGGGGAAAGTCTTGTTCAAGAGGACCTCCTTCCCCTCCCTTGCAACAGTGAAGGGCTGAACTCTTGGCATGGGCAGGAGGAGTTCAGTGGGTTTGGAATGAGCTGTGACATTTCACAATTCCATGTCAGGAACCCTTAACACATTATCCCTTTCCAGGAAACTTTTCTAGGAAAGCCCCTAGGCTAGACATTCAATGAATTAAGTGCTTTATAAATTTTGCAAAAGAAGCCTTGTACCCTCTAAGGGTTGCTCCAGTGTGTTCCCTGGCTTCTGAGTTAAACATTAAGGCAAGGGATTGATGCCTTATCCATTCAACCTACAGAAGATTTCTCCCACTGGTGACCAGGGACATGCCAAACAAAAATCCAAAACCTTGAGAGAAAATATTACACTACCCAGGGAAGAGATGTATTGCTTTTTGTGCTTCCTTTTCTTTCCACTTGCCTCAGTTTGGGTAGCAGGTGTGCCGAGTCAGGATTTTCACCCGCTGTACCCCGGCTAGGTGTTTTTTATTCACCAGACTGAGGGAGGGCAGCCCGGATCCTGGATAATTTCAACTGATTTATTGCAGGGTCCAAAAGGGATAGGAAAACACGGAGGGTAGGCTGGGGGACAGTCGGTGAGTTGGTGGGACAGCAGGGACGGGTAACAACCAGCAGAAGGACACCAGGGCGAGTGCCGCCTCTTTAGGGAAAGTTACAGTTTTTTGTGCACAGCTGCATGTCGAGGGGGATGGGAGGGGAAAACTTTTCACAGGAGTAACTACTGAAAGATACAAAGGCTACAGGATGAGTGGGATGTGAAAGGGAGTACAGCATTTGAACCTTGGGAAAGGAATGAATTTCTCCTGACTTAGACAACTGTGCTTTCCTGAGATAGCTTTCTCACCCCCAACCCCTACATCTCCCCCTTCTTTGTTTATTAAATAAATTTTCCCAAGTGACTTTTCCGTTGCTCTTTTGAAACAACTCAGGGCAACCATTATCATGAAAATGACTACTAAAATCCACATTAAATTCTTGAGAATTGGTACAAGCCACCAGGGGATTCCCCACTGTGTGAGTGCTTTATCTACTACACTGATGTCTCTGGTCTCCATCATGAGGTCTTGCACTTGGTTTCGAATTTGCTGAATGCTGGCATGTATGGAGGTGCTCTTGGATGTTAAATTAAAACAGCACAGACCAGCAAAGTCTTGACAGCTGTGACCGTGCGCAAGGAGGAGAAAATCAATGGCAGCTCTATTTTGTAGGGTGGCGTGCCTGGTGGTTTCTTCTTCTGTGAGCAGATCTGATAGGGCTGCAGAGGTAGCTTTGGCCTGGCGGCTGAGCCAACACCCCAGGTGGGAAATTTCACCGAGAGCTTTCGCAGCTGCNNGTCAGCTGTCCGAGGCTGCAGGGACCTCCTTTGATCTTTGATGGGATCCCTGCCCACACTCTGTCGCCGCAGATAAGAAACACGCCTCTCGGTCACACTCTGGGAACATCACTGGACTCAGATGGTGTACTAGAGGTATAGCTGCACCATGTGGCCAAATTATATTTTCTATTTGGTGTTACATCTTTCTGAATTATTGTGCCTGAGACTGCAGAGTCATGCCAAATGGGTGTCTTTTGTACATAGGAAAACCTAACACAGTATGTAGCTGGAGCAGAGCCCAAGAGATCTAGCTCTTGAGGCTCCTGTGTGGCATGTGGTAAAATCCTTGTCCAGGTGTCCCAGGTGTCAACCGGATTTGGTTTCTTACCCACATATGGATAATCTTTTTGCGACAGAGGCATTCCCACCAGGCACGTAGATAGCAGATTGTCCACGCTGCCCATTGACAAGCAGATGTTTCAGGGGTTTTGCCAGGGTCAGCCACACATTTTCTGTCGGTTGCTGCACCATCCACCCTTCTGCTATCCATAGATGGAGCAGAATGGTGATTGCAGCAAAAAGCACTCGTTTGAATTTCATTCTTTCCAGGGTGGCCTTCCAGGGTGATTTTGCTGTAGCAAATAGCAAGAGAAACATATGACATTAAATTTCTGTACACTCTTTTCAGTCACTCTCCTCACCCTCCCCCTTTTCTTATCCCAACCCCTACACAGGTGCAAACCGAAATGTTGATGATAGATAAAAAACTACACTGACCTGGATTTCATACCTAGAAATGTTTTGTATTTTATTCAAAGTACAAGATCCACCAGGGATATACCTGGGCTTGAAACTGCAGGACTTAACTCCCTGAATGTGTTTACCTAAAATTTGTTTTATCTGCCTGCATTATGAGAAACTTGTTGAATATTCTTTACCATGTTATTCCTTTGACTAGGAATAACATGGTAAAGAATTGGACGTGCTTAGGGAAGGAAGAGATAACTTCCACTTAATGACTTGTGCAGCCTTGCTTCATTATTTGAAGCCTGTTATTTAAAAAGCCACGGTGTGGGACTGTGAAGAATGGAGATGGGCTTTGCAGATAGCCCAAACTGCTTAAGGAACTGTACACAGAAATGACAAAGACAGTGTACCTGCCCTCCACAAACCTGTCAGTGCTGCTGGCAAACCCTTTTTTATATACAGCAGTGCAGTCCAGGCCATCAGAGTAGTTAGTACCTTGCCAGGGACTTGACTACTCCCATTTTAACTCCCACGATAGTTCCAATATTTTCAAGTGGGAGACATTTTCATATACTGCCTTTAACTCAGCCTTCACTTCTTTTTCCTGTGGATTCTTCAGAGGCTAAAATTAATCTTTTCTTCACAAGCAAGGAATAGGTAACACATGCTTTCCCACCACTTTGGGGTAAAAGGAGGCAAAGAATTCACAGTTTGTTGTGATTTGAATCACGTTTGTGACAATGCAGGAGAAGAGGTCCAGGCACCAAACCTCCCAGAAAGACCCACTGCCTGGGGGCATGCTGCTGGGTCCTCATCCTCCCACTTTACCCTCTGTCCCTAGCTAAGAAACAAGCACAGTTTTGAGCCATGTAATGACAAATCCTCCAAGATAAGGATGGAGCTCCAAATCTTCCAAAGGTCCAGAGCCCTCTATTTTTCTTTAGATGAGGTCTGGTTCCTTATAGGCAATGAGGGACTGGTGTGACAGTGCAGTTAGGATTATTTACTTGACATTTGTGCCAAAGCACTGCTGAAAGCAGCCAAAGCCACCTTCTTTCTTGATGCTTAATGCCTTTTTAGTGATGGCAGGACAGGGCTGTGCCAGGTCAGTGCAGGCAGGGAGCCATGTCAGCAGAAAAGCTGGACTCTCACACTGGAGTTTCTGCTTGGAGGAGCCTCTTACACTCCAGGAAGCTGCATGTCATGGACTGCAGCACAGCACTTCAGCCTCTGTCCTTGGCAGAGACAACTGGTGGTGGACTCAATGTGCCACTCTTAGAGCTTATGTAATATTTATAGTATAATTAGAATGAACATTTGTATTGTAATATTCTATTCTGAGAAATGTTTTGTTACTTTTAGTGAGCTGTTTTTTGGTTTTGGGTGGGTGTTTTAGTGTGTTTTTTTTTCTTCTTGGCATCATCAAAACAGCCATCTTTGGTGGCATCCGGGTGGTATGACTGTTTGTACAGAAACTTGTGAGGTTTCATCCATCAGAAGATAGTAACTTGCCCCTGCAGATAACAAACATACCAGATTATGCAATTTCTGAGTAGATAACGTTAGCAAATTCTTGATAGCATTATCTGGCCTCAAATGCAGGAATGGTGTATCAGAAACATAGCAGTAGTTGTAGTCTGGTTTCTTGTTCACATGTCTGAACTAAATTTTTCACTAGCATGAATCCATTTGAGACAATATGACTAATTTGTTTATAAAAAGGATAAGCCTTCAGACAGAGAAAGTAGTTTGCAAACACTTAAATGCTGACTTGTGGCAGTATCCTACAATACATGTGTCCTGGTAGCTGCTAGTGGTTTATGCTGTGGCAGGATCCCCATCAACATCAGTGTCTGTAATGGAGATGCTCAACAAGACACAAAGCAAGAACATTCACATGTGTGTAGGGCTAGGGGCTGGGTGACTAACTCTAGGGAGCAATACAGATAGCAGGCACTTCACTTCTGTTGACTCAGGCCTAAACATACAGGTTAGATGCTACACTGCTAAGATCACCAGGAACTTTTCTAGGGAGTAAAGTTATGACTTGAGTATTGGAAAAGATCTTGAACCACTGCAGGGGCTGTAACATGTTGTAATTGGGCAAATGGAGTTTGAAACATTTGGGGTATCCTGCTACCATTTGTGCAGCATGGAGCGTGCCTACTTCTCTGCATTTCCCTGTTTGATGCCCTCTGCAGCATGTCCCTGTAGAATATGCCACTGTGACACTGTCAAATGCTCCTTGGTCCCTTCCCACATAAGCCACACAGGTTTCTACTGCACTGTACAAGATGGAGCCATGAATGATGGCTCTCCATCAACACTCTCCTGCTTCTGGTGGCTCTCACCCAACCTGCTGCTAGATAAGAGCACCTGGTTTATAAAAGACAGCCTTGGGTGCATTTGGGGAATTTACGTATATTTTGTTGTTCCCAGCTTGCTAAACTTGCTAAGCTAGAGGTCAGACAGAAGCTTTCTGGCTGGTGTGCAAGAAAGAGTAAGTCACAGATAGGGCATGTTCCCTCACAGGTTGGACAGGAAGGTCTGTGGTGGATGATCCAAATAACCGATGTCAAAATCTTCTGGGCATCACCAAGACATATTATCATCTTTATTTAAAATCATTCTTGATTATCTGCTAAACAGGGTCAAGTAAAGGGCCTACATAAAGACATCATTACCCTGCAGCCCACATAGAGAGAGATATCACCAGCCTAACTTCCCAGCTAAGAAGAAAACCACCATCCCATTTCAAGGGAAATGGTAACAAGGAGGGGCAAAGCAATCTCACTGCTGAGACAGACCTCAGCTCTGTGGGTGTGAAAATAATGACACACAACATAACAGTCTAACTTCCCATTAAAGCAGTTCGCAGCTGGCAAAATGTATCACCTACCTCAGAAAGAGCAGGAGAAATGCTACAGTGCCTTTTGGCCCCCTGCTAGGAGCTGAGTTTGAAGAGGCCCTCATACTCCTCTCTCCTCCACTGTGTTATGTTCGAGGTCTTGTATATGGGAAAAAAGAAAGAACACCTTACATACAAGTAAAGCCAAGATTTTATTGTTAATTGAGATCTGCAAAGTATGTTATCTCTAATCCAAATCTGATAGAGAAAAAGAAAGAATAACAAGGCAGTTAAAACTACAATATAGTTAAAAGTGTCAATAGTGATATTAATAATACAATTACAATACGCTTACCTTTCCATTGCTCTTCTATGTCTTAAAGTCATACAATCATAGAACAGAATATGATGAGCTGGAAGGGACATATCAGAATCATCAAGTCCAGCTCCTGGCCCTGTACAGGACATCCCAAGAGTCACACCATGGGCCTGAGAGAATTGTCCAAATGCTTCTTGATCTCTGTCAGGCTGGTACTGTGAGCACTGTCTTGGAGAGCTGTTCCAGTGCCCAACCACCCTCTGGCTGAAAACATTTTTTCTTGATGTCCAGCCTAAACCTCCCCTGGCACAACTTCAGGCCATTTCCTCAGTTCCTGTCACTGGTCACCACAGAGCAGAGGTCAGTGTCTGCCCCTCCTCTTCCCCTCATGAGGGAGTTGTAACTGCAGTGAGGTCTCCCCTCGGTGTCCTCCAGGTTGAACAGCCCAAAAGACCTCAGCCACTCCTCACATGGCTTCTCCTTCAGACCCTTCACCATCCTCATTGCCTTCCTTTGGACACTCTCTAATAGTTCAATATCTTTCTTACACTGTGGCACCCAAAACTGCCCCCAGCACTCGAGGTGAGGCTGCCCCAGCACAGAGCAGAGCAGGACAATCCCCTCCCTTGCCCAGCTGGAGGAGATGCTGTGCCTGATGCCCCCAGGACAGGGTTGGCCCTCCTGGCTGCCAGGGCACTGCTGGCTCGTGTTCAGCTCATCATGACCAGGAGCCCCAGGTCCCCTTCCATGGCAGTGCTTTCCCAGCATCTCCTTCCCCAGTCTGTGTTTTCATCCAGCCTTGTCCTGGCCCAGGTGCAGAGTCCAGCACTTCCCCTTGTTGAGCTTCATGCAGTTGGTGATTGCCCAGTCCTCTCATTTGTCCAGGGCCTCTCTGCCCTCAAGGGGGTCAACAGCTCCTCCCAGTTTTGTACCATCAGTGACCCATCTGAAGCATCTGTTCCAGTCCTGTTTCCAAATCATTTATAAAGATGTTGAAGAGCACAGGACTGAGGATGGAGCCCTGTGGAACCCCACTAGTGACAAGTCACCAGCCTGATGTCACCCCAGTCACTGTAACCCTTTGTGCCCCACCCATGAGCCAGCTGCTCACACATCACAGGATGTGTTTATCCAGCTGTGAGCTGGACATTTTGTCCAGAAGGATCCTGTGAGAGACAGTATCAAAAGCTTTGCTGAAATCCGAAAAGGTTATATCAAGTGGCTTCCCTTGATCAGCTAGGTGGGCTCCCCTGTTGTAGAAGGAAAAGAGGTTCCACAAGCAGGACTTTCCCCTCATGAAGCCATGAGACCTATGGTCCACCATGCATGCTGAAGACATAGACAAAGAATGTAATAAACAAGTCAGAATCTTCAGCCTGCAGACTTAAAACTGTAAATCTTCAGCTTCTGGTGTCCTTTCTTGAAAAATTATCACATTGATGCTCTAGGATCTGATCAAGGTCATTCGTCTCTGTTTCCTAATTACAATTACGCAATTACATTATGCCCTTTTTTCCCCCAGAGGTCTGCAGCTACATTTTACAGCTGAGTTTACTGTATATGGTTTATTCCACATACACTAAAGGCTCTTTTTTGTTCTCTTTGTTACTCCTGAACCCAGCTTTGTCCAGCTCCAAGTCCAAATTTCTCTAACTAACCACTGCTGTGGAGCTGCAAGGTCTCCGCTGCCAAGTGGGTGCCCCAGATTTCATCATTTCATGCCCTGTACTGCTCTAAGCTCCATGCTGTGTCTCCATCCTGGCATTGTATTAGGCCAGGATGGAGACACAGCATGGAGCTTAGAGCAGATATCTCCATAGATAGTACTCATAGAAGTACTAATTGTTATTTCTACCTATATGAATCTGCACCATACAAAGAAAAACAAAATTAAAATTAATAACCAAAACTCATCACTTAGAGAAATTGCTGTCATAGAAAGTAAAACAAATCTATAGGCATATCAAGAAAAGTTCAGACAGAGCAAGCCTGCAGGCCCTTGTCCTGAAGCTCTGCAGAAGCATGGTGCTTGTTTCTAGCAATGGCAGTGCCAGTGCAGGTCTACTCTGCTGCACTTCTTGCCTGTCCTCTCAGCAAATTGGGCAAGCTGTCATGTGGAAATGGCTTTTAAATTTTTAAGTAGTAGAAGTAGCACATCTGGTGCAGTCCATATGTCTCTAGTTGAATGTTCACTGATAAAAGAGATTATCCAGATTTTAGAAGTTTTAGAGATCAATAGCTGTGAATGAAACAGTAAAGCAAGGAGCTGTTCTTTCTAATTTTTTATTTCCAAATTAAGCCTTTAGTGCACAAACACACATTTCAGGACCTTTCCTACCACTAATACTATGCTGCCTAACTGGAATCAAAAGTTTATGTCAAAGGCATGAGAAAATCTTCCTTGTCAGATAATTCCCTCAGCACTGTGATTTTTTCATTTCAGTGATTTGTAATACACAGGGGGTAGTAAGCAGATGGAACTAGTTTATATTTGCCCATTCATGTGAATTCTTTTTAAAAAGGGACTTTTATAGTGAGATCTGTTTTGCTGTAGCCTTTAAAGTCATTGTAGTAGAAAGAGACAGAACAGTATAGAAAGACATCTCTAATTGGATTCCCAAAACTGCAGTGCGGGGATTTGGCCGTTTCTCCTAGTCAGCACTGACAAAGTTCATGAGTTCTAGCTGGAGTCTCCTGGCTCAGTGGTCTGCTTCATCTATGAAGAGCATGTCCAGACTGGATACTGGAAAAAACAATCCACAAGCAAAACTATACAGAGCCAGAGATAGTGGAGAAGGGGCCTGTCTTCATCTTTATCCCATATGCATGCCCCATGAGAGCTGTGGGCTCACATCAGTACCCCATGCTGGGATGGCAGGCCCCCATCCCTCTGCTGGGCATTGTGAATGTCCGTGGGAGACATTTGCTCTCTTGGAAGCTTTGGGGGAGGTTGACTGCAAGCTCCCTTGGGCTTGCCTGGAATGTGCCAAAGACACCTACACAGATCCACTGTTCAGATAGGGAATGCATGCACTTGTTTTAAGAGAGACACTTACCCAGAGATCTAAATTTTAAAGACTTATGAAACTGGAAGGGGTGCTAAGCAATTTTAATTCCACCAAGGCTGAAAATCAGCATGCTTAGAAAGCCCAATGACCTAGCCTGGAATTACAAATCTTTAAATGTGACTTCTCTACCATGAAATGGTAAGAAATGGGAAGAAATGAGGAGTTTGCCAGTGTGTGCCTAGGTGGCCAAGAAAGCCAATGGCATCCTGAACTGGATCAGCAATAGTGTGGCCAGCAGGATCAGGGTAGTGACTGTTCCTCTGTGCTGAGCACCATACCTTGAATCCTGGCTTCAGTTCTGGGACACATTTCAAAAAGGACATTGAGGTGCTGGAGAGAGTTCAGGGAAGGGAAACAGAACTGGAGAAGGGTATGGAGCACAAATCTGATGAGGAGCAGCAGAGGGATCAGACTGTGTTTAGCTTGCAGAAAAGGAGAGTCAAGGGCTACCATATCACTCTCTATAATTCCCTTAAAGGAGTTTGTAGCCAGGTGGGAGTCAATCTCTTCTGCCATGTCTCAAGCCAAAGGATGAGAAGAAATAGTGTTAAGTTATGCCAGGGAAGGTTCATACTAAATATTAGGAAAAAAATTTTTCTCTGAAAGACTGGTCAGGCATTGGAATTAAATTGACCAGAGAAGTGGTGGAGTCATCTTCTCTGTTAGTGTTCAGGAGGCATCTGGATGTGGCATTTGGGAATATGTTTAGAGATTATTATTGTGGTGCTGGGTTGACAGCTCAGCTTAATTGTCTTGAAGGCCTCCTCCAACCCTGATGATTCTGTGATTCTGTCACTCTGAGGACCATGCTTAGACTTTTGTCTCCTGTTCTTCTTGTGCATGTGCATCTGTGCTATGCAGGCACTTGATCTGGTTGCCAGCAGTGCTGGAAAATGTTAGGGCCATTCCATACCTCTCCTCCTTCTCAGGCTTTGATCATGTGTCCCACCAAATCTGCATTAGAGCTCCTGTTGCAAAGTTGTCAAGGTTGTTGGCAGAGACACTCTTGTGGGACTTTCACAAGCATATCACCTCTTTCCTTCCAGCCCTTATTTATGAGTAAGGATGCATTCATCTGTTTTGAGACCTGACTGTCTGTCCTGTCTGCTGACTCATCCCTGAGTCTCTTATTCACAGACAGAGAAAAGAGACCTTCACTGAGGCAACAGCAGCTCCTGTGCCAAGGTGGCAGCCTGGTACAGGCCTCCTGTGCAGAGGAGCTCATGCTCTGGGTGACAGAAGTCAGTTTTGAAATGCAGAGGCCATGGAGAGAAGGGGCTCTGGGACATCAGAAAGTCCTCTAGAGTGATTGTATATGGTGATGCTGATGAGTATCCCCAGCATGCTGAGTGCTGAATTGTGCTGCCATGTCAAGCATGCCCTGGTTCCTGGTTGGGAAAAGCATTCAGCTCACATACCACACGTACATTGCTGGAGTCAGGAACCAAAACAGTTCCTGATAATTTGGAGAGGAAGCTCCAGTGAATAACAAGAAAAGAACACATCCCATTTGTGGTTGTTTAAGAAATGATACCACACAGGCTGAAGTAATAGCTGCAGTCAGTTTGGCTCCATGGGCTGGCAAGCACAGAGTTCCCTGCCCTGGCAGCCAATACAGCTCCCCCCTCACCACCCCTTCCAGATACTCCTGCAGCAGTGCTTGGCCTCTCTGCCCTCTCTGTCAGTATGACTACTGACATTACTTCCCACCACCTTTTCCTCTCCTGCCTAATGCTGCTTGCATGATCCCAGATAACTTTAAAAATCCACAATTCAGAGGACTGGCAGGGTTGTAAGAAAATGATCAAGACTCCCCCTCTTGGCATATGCCTGTGCCAAGAGCAACCACTCTTCCTTCCCCAGGACATTCCAGCACTTGGTGACCATCTTTAGGGAGGTCTCTCTAAGGAACAGCTTGCTGAAACCTTCTCCTCTCTGGTTTTGGCTCCTTCCTCTTTGCCCCCTTCAGTGAGGACAGACTGTTCTGGTTGTTGTTGTTGAAGCAAGCTGCAGACTGTTCTTGTTCTATTCTTCGCTACTTCCCCCACTTTGCAATGATTAAGGACAGCTTTTCAGCATCAAAAGGTATTTGATCCTAATAAATGCTGGGCAAATTTAACTGTTTTCTTCTGTGGACAAAAGAGAGAGGGTTGAGCACAGAAGTTTCTCATGCATCTCAGACCTCCATCACATTGTTTCACAGTGGCTGACAGAAAATTGCCAATATTTTTGAAAAATGCAGTAGAATAAAAAAACCCCTAACACCCACAACATTGTTTTTTTCTATTTGGCCTGAAATATTCAAGAACTTAAATTGCCATTTTTTCAAGGCACAGGATAAAAACAATCAATTTCTAGTAAACATTAGTTGCTCAACTTCTTAAAAACTGAAATATCTAGTGTTTTCATTTTCCATTCTCCAACTGAAAACAGATTTGTGGTAGATTTTCAAGAAAGGAAAAAATTTAAAGATAGCTGCCTCTTTTTCTGGAATGCTCCTGGTCTCAAATCACTTTCAAAAAAACCTGACAAGTGCATTTAGCAGCTGACATAGCATCAAAAAACAAAATCTGTTTGTGCTTCCCAAGAGCGAGAGAAAAAGGCAAGTAAAGGTAAAGGTTAGGAATGCTGCAGTTGTGTAGCCAGGCAGAGCAATCCATCACACAGGCACTGCTGGCAGTGTGCACCCGTCGGGCTGGGAACGCTCCCCAGCACAGAGGGGCGAGATGAGGGTCACTGGTGTGGGGTCAGACCTACGTGGGGACTAGGCTGGGGCTCTTCTACAAAGCAGGTCTGGGGCCAGCACCCAGCAGGCAGGTTGGTGGTGACCACTCTCTTAGGAAGAGAGAGTAATAGCATGTGCCAGCTGGTGTCTGCTCTGGAGAGCAGACAATTAATTTCAGCTGGATAACTACAAACCACACAGGGAGACAGCATTTTTGGATAAAAAAGCATTTTATTTAGAGTCAGAGTTCAGTTGTGTTTGGAACTAGATGATCTGTAAGGTCCCTTCCAACACAAACTATTCTGTGATTCTGTAATTTAATTGGATTACATCTTGGTTTAAAATCAGAATACTTTTCCCTTGACAATGCACTTACCATGAGGGTTTCTTTTTTAGTGCATGTGAAACTTTCTTAATTTTAATGGCAGGAAAAAACCACGGAGGCTTATCCTGCAAAATTAATATTCTTTGCTACATAGTGTTCTGGGACTTCATGCTTGCTATTTTTTTTAATCTGTATTCCACACAAACAACCATGCTGATTTGTCTACCAAGGACAAGCAGATATGTTCATATCTGTTCTTCTCATAGCTGAAGAGCTTTCCCACAACAATGGTCAAAGGTGGCACATTAAGAAACAGTGCTAGAACTTGTAAACTAAACTGCAAAACAATTAGGGACACTTTTTTTTTTGAAACACTTCTTATAAGGTTTATAGGGCATTTCTTATACCTTCCCTCCTGCCTAAATTCAACACCAAATCTGAATTTTTAGAAACTTCAATTGACTTAAATTGACTCTGTCATGAGTTTATAGATCATGTTAGGCCTCATAGTGTATTTTTCTTAGTTAATTCAGTCCAGTGCTGAACTACAAACTGAGCAGGCAGTCCAGGCTGTTCAGAAAAAAAACAACAATCAAGTAGATATGCATGTATTCAGTGCTAGTTAGAAAATTATGAGTAAAAATTTCAGAGTTTTGATGAAATCTCTATATCCTTTTTGATAAATTCTGAATTCACTGGATTCTGCTTACAGCTTTGTGCACAGTAACAGAGCAGGTACAACTAAATACATTTCTTCACACCCTGATGTAATCTGAGACATCTGAAGGCCTGTTAATAATTTTTCAAATCAGTAACTCATTAACCAGTTCGGAAATGGCACAGTCCAGTTCCCAGAGGAGTGTAGAATAAACATCCATGTGTGTCTGTGTGTGCCTGGGCTCACTGGCAGAGGGAAGAAAAGACAGCAGAATGCAGCTGAGTATCCAGGTATTAAATTATTTTTTTGCTTTCAAGAGCCCATCTCTCTGCTGTGTCAATCTGCTGCAACCCTATGAAAGTCAATGAAAATTCTGCACTTGAAGAATTTCTTTATTCAAGTGGGAGGCTGAATTCCACAGACCAACTTGTTCAGTGAAAACCATTTTTCTAGCCCTCAGTGCCTGTCTTTGCAGAGTGCATGAACAGGCAGCAGCCCAGATAATGCTCATAGCCCTTTATCTCTTCTGCATTCCCATGAGGTCTCTGGAGATCAATTCACAAAATAAAGATAGTGGATGGAAGGATGTTACATTTTCACAAAGGCAGTATTTCTGAATCAGTAAATGATTAAATAAGCCTTGTTCCCTGCTTTTGCATTAATGTGCAATCAGCTGCCACATGAGAGATATAAAAGAATATTTTAAGTCTTGCACAAGCTTTCGTTTAGTACCAGGAAGTACCTGTTGATGAGAGATAAGCAGCCTGCCAGGATGCAAGTGGTATTAGTCTACTGATTGCCTAAAATAATTTTCTGCTTTTGCCAGGAAACTGTGCACTTTTTCGTTCTTGCTCAGTGTTTCATCCATGGCCAGAACAGGGCTCTCCCTTCATTTCCCACATACTCCCACACTGACTTTTAGAAACTTCAATTGACTTACATTGACTCTGTCATGAGTTTATAGATCATGTTAGGCCTCATAGTATATTTTTGTTATTTAATTCAGTCCAGTGCTGATCTACAAACTGAGCAGACAGTCCTACATGCAGCCTTTGCCATCAGCCTTGAGCTTACATGTTCACCTTGCTGCTGCCTCAGAGGGCCAGGGAAAACACACAGGCTATTTCCTACCCCTAAGGAATCTATCAACATCCTGATTCCTTAACAAAGTGGTACATTATCTTACTGACAATGTTTGTGACCTTCTGCAGACCAAGTTGCTAATAGTTGTGTCTAGGCAGAGAGCAATTTTTCCTCATCATACGGGTGTTTAATCTTTTCAGCTTTCTTCTTGCTGCAAATGAACACAAGCTCAGCATCTCCCCAGAGGTTCTAACCACCAGTGGGTCTTCAAAGTGGCAATTAATCATCAGGAAAAAAATACATGCTGGTGAGGGGTTTTTTTCTTTGTGAACCACAACTGACAGTCTTTTACTTACATGTTTCTAGTATGTTTTGAGTAAACAATTGAACCAGAGAGCTTTTGCAACCCTATCAACTATGACAGCAGGGAAACGCGTTCTAAAAACACAACTGTGCAATGCCGCACTTTCCCACAGCCACCTTCCCTCGGTGTTATTGCTCAGCAAGGGGCTGCACAAGGTGTCTTCCACACTCCCCTGCTCTCCAGCCCATGTGGGATAAGAAGAAATGGCATTATTTTTAAAAGAAATAAAATGAAAAGGCTCTCAAAACACCAAAGCAATTGTCCAGGGAAGCAGCGTAATTGCAGGTTGGGCCAGCCGCAGCCTACAGTGTCACCTTGGAGACCAGCTGGCAAACTCCAGGCTTCCCAAAAAAGGGGGGCCGAGGCAGCCGTGTTTGTAAACAGGTAAAACGAGATGGATAAGAAAGCTTTGCAGTGAGGCTGCGGCCCATTATCACCTGAACTCGCTGCTTGAGCCTGGAAGCACACTATCTGAGCCTGCCGAACACCTTCCAGTCCTGAGTGTAAACCCCAGGTTCAGAAGAATATTGTAGGTAAAGGATTTCTTTTCCTGTTTGCTACCTCACAGTAAGTTTCTCTGATCTAAGTTTCTCTGATCTACTAAGAGTAGTTTAATTAATTTCAATTAAATATAATTTTTTAAATCTAATTTTTTAAACCTAATTTTTAAAAAATCTGATTTTTTTTATTTAGATATATAAATATATATGTATATTTATAAATATATATGAAAAAGAGCAATCTCAATAATGTCCACCTGTCAGAAAGTTGAAGCTGGATGCTGCTGGTCATGATGGAGAGAGACATGGGAGGCTGCTGCAGAGGGGTCTCACTGGAAGAAAAAAAAAAAATTTGGAAGCCAAATTTTTAAGGAGATGTTTAGACAGTTGTCAAATGCTGCAGTTTTTGTGCTTTTAGTAATTCAATTAAATTATAAGAAGTAAACTAAATGTGTGCAACTGGTTTAGGCCACTTAATCTATTCTTAAATCCTGAGATCTCCTGCTCTGGGGTGGGTGGTGTGCTGCTCGTGTCTTTGGCCAGGGCAATCGAGATGGGAGTCCGCCTGTCATACTGCAGTGGCTTTTAGGCTTTTCATAGGAAGTTCTTGGGCTCAGCTGAAGGATAATATCTAAACAAATGTTGCAGAGCTTAGACCGAATCTGACTCTTTCCAGGTTTAATCCTCAAGCACAGAAGAATGTAAAGGGATCTGCTGCTGAGCAGCCTAAGATTCTTCTGAAAAAACCCAACCCAAAATTTAAGGTATTTTATTTGTTAGGAATAACTGAAATAATTTCTGTTTGGCCTGCACAACACAACATCACCTATAGAAAAAGACGATGCTGACAGCATGGGGTAATTGTTCATAGCCTAGGCTGTTAAACAAAACAAAACTCTCTAGCATTCAAAATTAAAATAAACACTGCTGGTTAATTTCACTGAGGGAGACATCTGATAGTCTTGGGATAGTCTTGGATGAGATCACAAATTAAAACCATTTGGAATTACTGTTATGACCTTTACCTATGATATTAGTGAGATTATTGGAGTGCTCTGACCCACTTCAGAAAGAACACTGGGAAAAAATTGAAAAGTTCAAGAGCAATAGCAGAATTTTCTGACATCTGGAAATTCATTTTGTACCAGGAGTCCTGAGCTATGCCTCATTACTAAGCCAAAGTGAGTTTAAAAGGGATCTTCAAATACTTTCACCTGGACACATTTTTAATAGGTAGCTCTTTAATCTTGTGAAAGAGGGTAAAACAGCATCTAATAGGGTGGAAATTCACACTAGAAACAGCATATATTAAAAGAAAAATTATTCAATGCTGGAACAACTTGGCCCAGAGACGGTGAGTTCTGAGGCAGAAATGCTTATAGATGTAGAAGCAAACTTTATTCTTACTGCAGAAATTACAGAGGTTTTGCCAGTTTCAGTGGCTTTTATTGAGGTTCAAGAGATCATAACAGATAACAAATCAGATTATCCCTCCATTGCCTCAATTCAGGAGTATTATTGCAGTGATTATTTGATGCACATTGCAGTATTCTGGAAATTACTGCACTGAACTTGAGGCAAGTTCAGATGCCACACTCTTTTCATGGTGTGTGTGTGTGTTTCTGTAGATTTTTGCAGTGTGCAGTAGAGATGAATTATGTCCTCGTTGGTCTCAGTATTTATAGAACTCCATAAAGACATAACATAGTGTAGAGAGAGAATCACACTGCACAATGATAACCTTGCATCATGTACTCTGTATATAGATGTATAGTTGCTATATATTATATATAAGCAATAGTACATTATTATATGATGTAAATATAGTTTGCTCTGTATTTATGTAACCTCACTGTATTTTAAAATCTTTCCAGCTAAACATTTCCCATTAAGGACAGGTCATTGTTTGTAAAAAACATTTTTGGCTGCTGATCTCACACAGCTGTGAGATCTTCCTGGTCACCGGTTAATGAGTTCCCAGAAGAACTTTGCTTGTTCTGTCTGAAGCGAAGGCCAAAATGCTCTATATTTTACTTCTCTAGACTTCTACATTAAGCTAGTACTAAAACCATTTGGGGAGTACAAAATCATTTTATTTTTCTGTTTTTCCAAGCCCAGCTGGAATAATCTGAAGTGTTATAAAATTCAGCATATTTAGCATTACCAGCAGCTATAGCCAATGCTTTGTAAACAGGAGTGGATGAACAGTTAAGATGAAACAGTTTAATTCCATGTTTCTTAGGAGTTTTGTCTGATCATTTCAATTCACACTTCTGCATGTGAAATGATAATGGGATTGGAAATGTCATGTGCACTGACAGTGCGTCACAGGGTTGCTCAGCTTCATCTCCTCATCCCAGCACGGACTCAGCAGAGCACCAGTCGCCCTCTGACTATCCCATGATGCTTGAAAGGCTAGAAAATACTTTGGGATCATGGTCTGCTGCAGACCCATCAGCCAGGCTATGGAATAGCAGTCTTGGCACTGAACATGTGCCCAGGATTCATTGTGGCCCTAAAGTATCAGTATGGGCATGGGCAGTCCCACTTTTCTTAGCACTAGGCACAAATAATCCCTGTGGGAGAGGCAGTGTGTCTCTGTCAGCCTGGGCATACTGCTCTTGGTGGTGCTGTTGCAGGCACTGCAGAGTCATTAGCTGCTTTTCCATATTTTTATTCCACTGTTTTCCTCTGAGGGAAGCTGGAAGACCTTTGTTGTCATCATGTGAAATCCTGGGGTGCTAAATACTGTGAAAGTTTAAGGTATTAATTTGTTCTGCAGTTGTGTTTAAAAAGCAGTAGGTGTCGTGTACACTGCTGCTGCTCAGACATGCAATGGGAGAAATCTCTGCTCTGCAGAATCGGGACCTCAGTGGAACAAAAGAGAATCAAAGGCAAAGGTCCTCAGCCAGGGTAATTTTTGTCTTCCTGTGGTCAAATGATAGCTGCAAATCTGGCCAGGTGGAAGAGGCTTGGCAAGGATGCTGTGGACACAGAGGGAGTCACACACTCCTGAGTGCACCCACCAGTTGTCAGTGTTCTCACATTGTAGGCAGAAATTTCTTACACACAGTTTCCTGTCTGCATCTGGATTAACCACAGGATGGTTGGCTGAGCCCTCTTTTTGTGATCAGTGGCCTTTACTGGCAACTTCCCTTTCTGACAGAAGGATATAAGGAAAAGGAAATAGAGGATCAAAATGGGTCCTCATGAAAGGGTTGCTACCAGCAGTTTGCAAGTTAGGAATTTGGGATGCTTTGTATACTAAGGCAGGTTTCAGAACTGTGTCTGAATGTGAATCCACATCTCATCACTGTTTTGTTCTTCCAGATGAGCACAGCAAGGCATGACCAGGAGGTGGCAATCAATGCAAAAAAAAGCCTGCCCAAAATCACTAACCCTCTAGAAAGACTTCGCCTGCTGTGTTTAGCAAAGGGATCAGCAGGCATCAAAGGACTTGGCAAGTGAGTATGCAAGATGTCAAACCCATTATTCAGGCTAATAATGAAGGTAGCTGCAAGAGGCTCACACCCTAAATAGGGACCAAAACTTGAGTTTTCAAGTTTTCTTGAGTTTTCTCATTTCAGTTCAAATGCCACAACCCACAGAGCCTGCCATTGGGGCTCATGTGTTTTGGGACACAGGACTGTCCTGAACACCTTTTGAAGGATTGAAGACTGGGAATCCCTCATGAGAAAGTCCTTCTGTGAGACCCAGAACAACTCCTGCAAGAGAAAGGAAGGGAACATTAACCATATATCTCTCCTTGGTGTTTTCTGAAATTATCTTAAGTATTTAAGCACTGGAGATTTTAAGCTTCCTTCCCTTCCGGGTATGATGCCCTTGGTGCATAGTGCACCTAATGGTTATTAGCTGTCTAGTTTATGGGAGGCACCTAAAACCTTTTTGCAAGCATCCCATCCCTAGGAAAGGGGTGTTGCATCACACCCTGAGATCCCTCCCAGGCCCCATACACCACAAATGGATCCAGATGGTGACTGATTGGAACTTCATCCAAATTTGGAACTTATCTAAAGGTGGCTAAACGTGGCTAAATTTGACTTGTAGGGGGCAGAGGGCTATAATGAACAAGAATACTATGGCAGCCTTTCCCTCATGTAAATTCAGATGTGTAATATTCATACACCCTATCTAAACAAGTCATCTCTACTGCCAATAAGTGTAGAGGGTTTGTTGGTTGGGGGTTTTTTTTCTTTTTTTTTTCCCCTCAGAATACAGAACAAGGAGGAAATGTTATCTCAGTAAGGTGACCCTCTACTCCAGTACTGTACTAAACCACTGCAGCATTCTCCATGTTTTCCTATGCATTTTCCTCAAATTTCATGTTTTCCACAGAGCATTTAGGATTGCTGATGGTAACAATAGCAGAACCCTTGATTTTGATGCGTTTCTGAAAGGACTACGTCATTATGCTGTGATGATCAATAAGGAAGAAGCACGAGAGCTTTTCCGGATATTTGATAAAGACGGCAGTGGAACAATTGATTTTGATGAATTTCTTGTTACACTGAGAGTAAGTCTGGGAGTTTATTGCACTAAATGGATTAAAATATAGCAGAACAGAACAAAGCAGAATAGAATATTTGCAAATAAACAGTTGTGATTTTTTTTTCAATTAATTGTGGCCTTGATTTAGATACTGAAATTCCTGTGCTGCAGTCTGGGTACCTGTGCGATTCAGCCCATCAATCTCACTTCTTTGTTGGCCATTTTATGATGCACCTCTTTATAACATGAACTTATTCAGGGGATACTTTCTCCAATCCACCACAGTGACTGATTTTGTCTGAAGTATCTTTGCTCTGCTGAAGTCTAAACAATTAAGATTGAAAATACAAGTACCTCGTGTAATTAGTAATTTCTTGTTGGAAATATTTAAAATAGGCAGACCAGAAAAGTGTTCTAGGTAGTATTTTCTCTCTTATTGTTCATTTGCTATTGTATGGGTAGACACTGAATAGTCTTAATCATATTGCTCTTTTGAGGATATGTTGCCCTTTCTAGCTCCTGGACCGTGTAGACTATCACCAGCATATTGTCCCATCTACCTTGAGAGTTTTGTTACTAGCAACAACAAGTACTTGAATTTGGAACTGGGCAAGTAGTTGGCAAAAATAAAATTATGCTGCTAATATTTCTTTACAGCCTCCCATGTCCAATGTAAGGAAAGAGATTGTCATGCAGGTATTTCAGAAGGTAGACAGGACTGGAGATGGTGTCATAACAATTGAAGACTTACGCAGGATTTATAATGCAAAATATCATCCCAAATACCTAAATGGAGAATGGACAGAAGATCAAGTTTTTGGAGCCTTTCTGGATAGTTTTAGTTCACCCTATGACAAAGATGGGAAGGTAAGTGAAGCACCTGATTGCAAGCCATGAAATCACCATTTGACTCAGAATTTTACTTAGGTTATTAAGTGAGGGAGTAATTGCAGTACCAAACATCCATTTGCATCATATTTATATGGAAAATCAAAGTAGATGCATAACCTGTGTACAGCACTCCTGATACAGCTAGCTTGCACATTCTGAGGCAAAAAGGCTCTGCAGGAGTTACAAGGGTGGTTGTGAGATTGCATTAAGGCTTGTAGTCTTAATAATCAAATTTCATAGATTACACTAAGTACATCTTTGGACTACCCCACAAAATTGCTGACTTTCATGATCCACATAAATTGGGGGATTTTTCACTTTTTAGGAGAATAAATACTAGGATCCAGTTCAAAAGCAGGCTCCCTGCTTTGTTAAATACTTTACAGTTAGTTCTTCTCCACTGTAATTACTGAGACACTTGACTTGGAAATCAGTCCATAACAGAGACAGATTTATCTACAGAGAGTTGGAGGGTGAATGGGGCTGGGGCTCCTGCCATGGGAATGTACCTTGAGGGGCCATGAGCTGGGACAGAGCTAGGAGCCCTTCCTGCACTCTGGCTCAACTCTCTGGTTCACGTGCAAAGCCTGGGCACCTTTTGTGATTGATTTCTTATACATCTGCTCTGAATCCATCTCTGAGCCAAGCAAGCTCTCTTTCCTCTTGTTATGTCTCTGCTAACTTCTTTGGTCTGAACTTACATCTGTTGACCAGCTCAGAGCAATCTTGTATCTCCGTGTTTCACTTAGTGATATTCTCAATCTGAGCAGCTAATAATAACAAACTAGGCTGTACGTTTTTATCAGTGCTTTGTGGAATGTCTTTAACACTTCCCACTCCTCAGGCTGGGGCCTGGGTTTTCAGGGCTGCATTGCACTGGTGACTCCTACATGTCTAATGCTCCACCCAAATCCTTCACTTGCTTTGTTCCCACCACTTAGGCTCTCTGTTGTAGAGGTGATGGGTTTTATCTACCTTAGGCATGACTTTGCATTTAGTAGAGCTGAATTTCATCCCTTCTGCTGCAGTGTCATCCTCAGAGATACCAGTTCAGAGCCAGCTATCCCCTTCCCCCTCCAATGGTCACATCTAGCAAATTTCAAGCAAAATGTTCCTGCTTATTGTGCTGAGGTCATACATGAATGAACACATTAAATGAGTTTCCAAACTGATCCTTGATGAGTTCAGTGCCTGGTTACTCTGAGCATCCACCTCTTGGTCAGCAATCCTGATGTTAGCTCACCTGATTATTGTTTCTTCTGAGAACAGATTGTGGCTTTCCTGAATCAGAAGACACTTGTGATACTGAATACCTAAAATGTTTTTAGCAGACATGCCTCAAGGTTGAGCATTTGCTAGAAAGGCCCTCTTCACCATGGTCTTGCTGGGTGCCTCTGAAATAGGCAGTTTTAGTGAGGTTTGGATCATCTTGTGATGGTAGGACAGTCTGAAGTGGTCCCTTCTCCCTATTGTCATGTTTTTCTAAATTCTCAAACACACAATGCAATCAGAGCAGATATGGAATCACAGAATACACTGAGTTCAAAGAAACCCATCAGGATCATAAGGTCCAACTCCCAGCCCTGCACAGCACACCCAGAAATCACACCATGGGCCTGAGAGCATTTTCCAAACACCTCTTTAGCTCTGTCAGGCTGGTGATGTGACCACTCCCCTGGGGATCCCATTCCAGCCCAACCACCCTCTGGGGAAGAACCTTTTCCTAATATCCAGCCTAAACCTCCCCTGAGGAGGTTTATGAACAACTTCACGCTGTTCCCTTGGGTCCTGTCACAGTCACCACAGAGTGTAGCAGGCACAGGCCCTGCAAGGCTTTGGCAGTCAGCAGCCTAAAGTGCCAAGTCATGCTGACTAGGACAAAAAGAAGTCCCTCTTCCGTCTTCAGACCCTTGCTTATCTATCTGTAAAGCTATAGTCTACTTCCCTTTGACCCTTATCATTGGACAGTTTCCAATCCCTCCAAACCCTACAAAAACCCCTGCTTTTGCCCAGTTAGTGAGAGGAGACGTCCCTGGAACCCTTTGCGGATAGCTGCCACTGAAGATCCGAATAAAGGCTACATCTGTGGAACCCCACACGCCTCTTCTCTGTCTCTCTTCCGTGGTCTGCTGCTGCGAGGGCCTAGCAAGATTCAGAGCTGAAATGGCTATTGCCTGCTAGGCTTGCCTGCACTGGGAGCTGCTTTTGGGTCTGGGACAGACAGTGCTATAAAGTGTTGGGCTAGCTGTGCACCCCTCGTGGCAGCTAAGGGGTCACCCCTGCCCCGCAGAGCAGAGATCAGTGTCTGCCCCTCCTCTACCCCTCACAAGGGAGCTGTAACTGCAGTGAGGTCTCCACTCAGTCTCCTCCAGGTTGAACAGCCCAAGAGACCTCAGCCCTCCTCACCTCTAGACCTTTCACCATCTTCCTGGCCCTCCTTTGGACACTCTCTAATAGCTAAATGTCTTTTTTAATATTGTTTTGTATTTTTACAAATTTTTCTTTGTTTATTTGAACAATGACCTGCACAATTCAAGAGTTAAGGCATCACAAGAGACCTGCACAGTTTCTCTCTTGGTTAATTTATTTGTTTTTTTAATGGTCATTTTTAAACATTAAAATACCCATGAAAGCTATTCAAAACTCTTAGGTATTTGAAAGAATATCTGCTATATTAAGGGAGATTTGTTTAGAGCAATGATATTTTCTCTCTAGGGGTGGATATATAGTTCCAAGCTGTTTCCGAATTGCATCAGAAATCTCTTTATTAAAGATAAAATAAAGAGATTTTATTAAAATAATCATACAAAGAACCAGATTATAGCATCCCTGGAAAAAAATATATTAAAAATTTGTCTTCTTAGGCAGGAGTGATTTTAACTTCAGTTCCTGGTAAGGTTAGTTAAACTTCACATGTTTCATCTCCATCCAAGTGTTGTGGAGGACAAGAGCTCTTGTTTCTAGCAAAGTGAAATTCAGGAAACTATAAGTGTCTTAATTCCTTCTGTTGGATTCCTTTTTGCTAGCAATAACATGAAATAGCAGATGTTCATTTTCATTAAAGGTTCTTCTCAATGTGTGGTTTTGACTTACAGCATTAAATAAAAGCAAAGGTTCATTTTCCTATTTTTAATTTCTCTGTTAATTGTTTTGTCTCAGGTCACAACAGAAGAATTCATGAACTACTATGCCGGAGTCAGTGCTTCAATCGACACAGATATCTACTTCATCGTCATGATGAAGACTGCTTGGAAACTCTAATCATATCGTTCAAGAAGCAAGACTTTTCTTTCACCTTTTATAGGTTCCTCTGATTAAGTGTATGCACAACAGCACACTCCTGTTCCATAACAACAGTTTCCAGTAACTATGCCAATTACTTTCAATCTGCAAAATTAATTCCCAGATGCTTCAGCAGGCTCAGCCTCAGGGGATCAGAGCATAATCAGAGAGTAGATCTGACATTTGGCCACCCCACACATCTGTCCTTTTTCTCTTTCCATTCCTGGTATGTCTTTTCTTTTCTTAGATGAGCTGCTTTATTCTTGTCTGACATCTGCAGTAGGTTGCTGTGGCTCCTGAACATCCCCTTTGCAGTGCTAGATACAGCTCTTTTTTGCAGAGGATGCAAGAGACGGAAACCAAAATATTCTGAAGTGTGGTGGTCTTGGACAGGTTGTTATAAATGGAAGGAAGTCTGTCCCAAGAAAGTCATGTAGACTTATCACCTGTAGCACTGAAGTATCTCTTGGCTTCGTGGGTCTCACTAGTGTGATAGAGCAACTGCTGATCTTGCTGCTGGGAACATGTGAATTCCCAGTACCAGGAGGCTGGAGGGGCAATCAGAGACCGGGAGACGTTGACAAGGATAAATGCAAAATGCTTTTTAAAGCCCTGTTTTTTTTCCTGGCTCAGAACTAAACATACAGACAACTTTCCCGTGTATACTATGTTTGAACCTTCTGTGCAGCTTCTTATAGATTTCACTCCCCTCCTCCTGCTTTGATTCCTTTATTTCTGTACTGTGAGATCATTTTGCATATATTTTTCTTCAAAGGGGATACATGTGTTACAGTATTTTTTCCTCTCTGTTCCTGGAATGTTTGCTGACCTGGTAGCTGTTACCTGTACATACCTACACTGAAAGTTGTTTACTACTTGTGTATATTTGCAGTGCTGTATGACCAAGATATGACTTTAGAGAGCTTTCCAAAAATGAAGAACTTATAACTTTCTTATCTTCTTGTCTTCTGTTTGTGATGCTGAATAAAGACTGTCACATCAATGAGGCTGTCTCAGTTCATCTTTTATCCTTTGTCCATATAGACAGGGGGGAAATGTTACACAAAGGAAACTGTAAAAAAAATCCTGAAAAAAACTAGTGTGTGAGTGTGTGGTGTCTAATTTTTCCTGCTTTGCTAGCTTTTTCTTTTTTCTTCTACTTTATGCTCCTCTCTCATAATTTTGCTGCTCTCCCAGAATGAGAAGCTGCTGCTGTAGCAGGGAATAAATGCATTGTGCACGGCAGCATTTGCTCCATTTCAGGCTGGCAGCCAGCTAAAAGCAGTACAAGGTTATAGAATGGACTTCAAAACAGCCTTTCTGATAAACTTGCAGCTCTTAGCCTGGGTTGCTAACAGTTCAAACACTGAAGTCTTGAGTGCTTGCTGCACTGATCCTCTGCAAACCCTATTTTTCTTTTGTCCAGCAATGATCTCAATATGAGCAATAGCTGCTCGCAATTCCTTAGTGAAGGTTGTACAAACTCTATTAGTTTCTTGACCAGTAATACTCTGGAAACTTATATACTGGATGACACTGGAAACTGGTGAAGAAACTCTCCTTATGATTGCCAGCCATCGTAAGAGGAGCCTTTACTTACTGCAATGCTACTGAAATGCCAACACATATGAAAAACAAACTTACTATCAAATAGGGGCTGTATGTGGCCTGGCAGCTTGAATAGAATCCATTCAGCTTCTCTTGTATTAGTTGATTTCACATCATGGTGTCATGATATCTGTCTTCTCTTTAAAACAGAAAGAAAGTAATGTGGATGGATTGTGGGAATCACAAAACGAAATAAATATTTCCTTTTTACTTGCTATCTCATGTCTTCACACCCTGCAGTGATCTGACAGCCTGATATTTGTTCGAGCGAAGCAGCAGTTTTAATTTGAGTAACTGCAGCTAGTTTGTCTTTGGTACTAATACCTTCCAATTTTATGTAATCCCAAACCAATATACATTTTTGGGGTGAAAATTGGTAGGGAGAATGGGTACTGAAAGCAGCTGTACTTTTTGGGAACCAGCAGAAGTTTTGTCACTGACTTCTGGGAGCTTTAGCTGAGCCTGTGGCAGCTGGGAAAAATCCTGTGCTTCAGGACAAGATTTCTACACTGAGCTGGACTAATGGGATTTGTGTGGGGACTTGAAAGATGTGATCCAGGAAAGCTTAAACCCCCTCACCGTGGTGGTGTATGCCTGGTGCTTTCAGAACAGTTCCCAGCTCAGGTCTACCTGCGTGTGGACCTCTCTGCTCACTGGATATGTTTCCTGAGAACATCGTTCCCAGCAGAGTCATTTCAACACTTGTACAGAACCACGTTTCCAAGGGCTGGTTTCATCAGGTGCTTCTGAAGTCAGGAACAAAGTTTCCTTTCACTTCTGTGGGAACAGAGTTGCTCTTGGAGCAGTCTGAATAACAACTGGTAACTTCAGAAAAGGTATAGTGCTTGCAGGGAAAAAAAAATCTGGGAACACAAACCCCATGATTTTTCACTAGCAATCAGACGCTGAAGAACTCAAACTGGAATCTGTCCTGTACAAAATGTAGTTTGATTAATAAGTGTGCAAATTAATGGAACAAACACATGCATTAGCTGCTAGATAGTAAAATCTCTACTGGGAAATGTGCAGCCATAATGGCACACTGGACACACAAAATGGACGTTCAGAGGAAGCACTTTTCAGGGATTAAAGGAAAGTTAAAGGGATTTGAACCAGACAAGAGGGATTTTCAAGACTAACACCAAGTGGCCAGAACCTCCCTTCAGCACTTCCCTCTCCCTCTCTGTGATCTGGGAGACCCAAAAATGAAAGGCCCCTCTGCAGCTGCAGCTGCAGTGTGCTGCTTACAGACCCAGCAGATGCAGGAGATAAGTGGTGATGCTGTCCTGCCAGCCTGTGGCTTCACAGCACACACAGCAGATTTTGTGAGATAGGTGGCAATGCACACCATTGTATCTGGTGCTAGCATCAAGATGGGAGATCTTGGTTGGTGCTTCATGTTCGAAGCACTATTTCTTCGTTCTGATTGTGCAACAGCTGCTGAACAGGATGGCACAAACCACAGGAACATCTGAGTCTGCAGGGCAGGGGGGCAGGCCCAGAGGTGGAGGTTTTGCCTGCACCTTGAGTTCCAGCCTGCTGCCTGGAACAGTGTCTTGTCAGGAATAAGATCTACCCTCCCCAACAGCCTGCACTGAAGTTTGCTCCGAAAATGTTGGTAGCGCCCCGCAGGAAAGAGAGAAAAGGGCCCCTATAACTGTTCCAGAACTTTGCCCCCACTTCTTGCTTCTGCATGAGCCATCAGAGCACCATGGTAAAACTAACCCACTACCCCAAAAGAGCACAAGGTACAGTGAAAAAGAGGTGTGGGACAGCCTTTTCTTCTGGTGTGTTCCTCTGGGAAAGATGGCACTTTAGCAGCTTCCTTGACTACATTTTCATTCTGGCCTCCCTGTGCTCTTTCTGGCTTCATGTTTCTGTCTGGGAGAGGAAATTTTTTTGCTTGATGTGTTACAGAAAGGTTTTTTGTTTTATACTGTCTCCTGCAGAACAAAATTCTGATTCAAGCACCTGAGTTTAATGCAAGCCCCACTCTCTGCCATATATTCTTGAAACTAGACCACAAGAGATTTTCAGTGATCTGATTCATTCTACTGCTCTTGTGACACAAAGCTATCTTGGCAGAGGCAGATGGCAGCAGCAGAAGTCTTGCAGATGAAATCACCTGTGCACATTGCTGTATAAAAGCCAATTTGCCTTTATGTAATTCCTTGCACACAGTGCTACCTCAAACCTTTGCAGCTATGTGGGCAGAGCACAGCTTTGCCATCACAGAGCTGTCACTGGCAGAAGGAGCAAGACCAGTGATTTTGCTGATTTTTGTCTTGCAGCTCCCATCCTCCACACTGGGAGCAGCAGCAGCAGCAGCACACCGACGTTTCTCAGTAAAACAGGTAATACCAAGAGCAACCTGGCACTGCAAGCAGATGCCTACAGTCTGGTGTCACTGTGATTATAGCTCACCCTGTTTCTTTAGCTTTCCTCTCTCGTAGGGGGAGCAGAAAGCAGGATTCCCAGTAGCCTGTGCTTAACACCAAGTCCTCAGGTGGCTGAAAGCTGCCTCTGTTTGCAGCAGCCCCGTGGCCATACTGGGGCCTCAGCTGAGTCTGAAACCCCTGTGGTTTCAAAGTGAGCTTGGTTTTGCCTCCAGAACCTCCTCCATGCTCATGTCTACCACCAGGTACAGCAGCCCCACCCCAGGTACAGCAGCCCCACCTCCACAAAAACCCGGATCCAGGCTTCCCCCCAGCTCACAGCACTGCTGCTGATCCCAACAGGGGCTGCAACTGGAGACTGGGGACAGGATCCAGCCTTTGTTGAATATCTTGGAAAGAAAGGAAGCACAAGGTTTTGTAAGAGTTGAATCAAGTCTGGTTTTCTGTGGAAAAGCAGAGATTGTGATAAAATGTGAGAAGTGTTTATTTTCCTGAGATAAATATGTTCCTTTTTTCATTTAAAACATTGTATTTCTTCCAAAAGCTTCAGGGTTTTTTTTTTTT